>JAYMTP010001898.1:0-21773 GCA_036897365.1 Geranium brycei
TTTGGTATGTGTACCAAGTCTCTCAAAATCATCCAAAGTCATCCATTTATTAAAATATCTCAAAGTCATTGATTTTTCCAATATCATCAAATTTAAAAAGTATTTTTAAAGTCATGATTGAATATCACAAGACTTGGAAAAACTTCTCAAATCCATTAAAATCCGAATTGAATACACCCGATAAGATAGGATAGGATAGGATAATTTTCTTGATCCAGAGTCTTGGGGGCCAAGTTATTGTGGCTTGGCTGGTACGAGTCACAAGAACACCTTTACATGCATTAACTAATATGTATCTCTTTTGCTTTTAGCCAATCTAGTCACGTGTTAGGTTAAATTGACTGATAAAATTACAGAAATACCTTATTATATTCAAATATATGTATTTATTTATTTGGGTAAGGCATTACACTCGACCAAATGAATTTCTGGACAGCACTCGAAGAGTCTAGAATCATTTTGGTGACATTTAATTTAGAATTTGGTGGAAATTTTACTTAAATGTATCACAACACTAATTAATTAAGCTAAGTAGACTAGGAGAGCCTAAAATTATGTTCAAAATTGAATTACCCATACGTCATATCTACTAGGGATGTGCAGTATTTGATTATAATCCATAAATCAAATTCAATTGGAAACATATGGTTTAATTATTTGGTTACTTCGATCGTATTTAAAAAGTTTGTTTTGACTTTAATTAGTAAAATTAGATGGATAGAAATACTTTGACAAACCATGTAGTGTATACAAACTTCAGAATCATTGTGAGCCGTCCGGTGTCATTAGATCAATTGTTTGGATTGTTTCACTGATTAATGATAAACAAATCAATAAATTATTAAAAGGGTAAAGATGTCATTACACTGATAAAAAATAATTAAATTGTAGTGGCAATCTTATACCGGTCTTGTAGAAATAGCTAGGCGTCAGTCAGTCAGACAGAGCCTTCGGGGCTTAGACGGGAGCTTAGGCGAGGACTAGGCGGAGACTAGGCGAATTTCTATTTTCTACTTTTTTTAATTTATATTAAATAAACTATATATTTATTCAATAAAAATATATATTATGTCATATGAAAATAATAAACAATATTTAAAATATAAAAATATTATAATGTCGAATTTCAAAGTTATATTTAAAGTTATTATAACAAAACTCAAATTTCTTCTATTAACAAAACTTAAAAGTATACATGAATTTGAAAAACTTTTCAAATAATTAGTTTTTTTAAAACAAGTTTTTTAAAAAGTTATTTTGTCTCGAACCAGTTTTGAACTAGCTCTAAACCAATCTTGAACCGGTCTGAACCGTACCAACACCTGAAAACGACTGAACATGCTCAAATTGTAACGGTGGGCATGATTTTAACGCCTAGAGAACTGACTGGACCGACTTTTACAACATTGTCTTGTACCATATAACTTCCAATTTCACAATTCATCTTCCTCCCTTATCTCCAAACCCTATTATGCATCTCCATTTCATGACCACGAAGATGAAAAGACTCCTCATGCGTTGGGACAACTATTCATCTCTACGTTGCGGCGACCCGTCTCCTTCGCATCGCTACCACCTCCTTCGCATCGCTACCACCTTCCCCTCTGTGTCGCGACGACCGTCTCAAAACAATCATATATTCTCAAAACAATCACTACTTCTTATATTTATTTATTTATGAATAACTATAACCATATATTTGTCAAAACATTAAGTCTTTCACACATGTATTTTGCTTTCATCATAATAATACTTAAAACAAAGATTAAAGCTGTTATTGAAAACCTAAAATAAAGAACTTATATCTCTTAACATATCATATAAAGTATGAATATATTTTATATGAATTATAAATTCATAAAGTATTATGTTGTATTCTCCAAACTATTATATTCAAATGTGTCTAAATTATTTTTTATCAACAATAACACAAATAATTTTTAATATTTAATCTGGTTTTTGTACCAAGTTTCAAATTCAAAACTTAACATATATTGAAATAAACTTTTTTATCACTTGATCTAACTTATGTTAGTACATTTTTAAATTATTGACCTTCTAAACTGAAGGATGATAATTAAAATTGATTTTGTTTTGAAATATAATTGTTCAACTCACCAACTCTGTGCATAATTTTGTTTGTGAAATCAAATCATAAATTTGAGATTATTATCAACTCAATGTGGATTTGTAAATTGAAGTGCAATCAAATCTTAGTGGTCACATGTTTAGAATCTCGTGAAAGTTAGAGATAATTATTATATTAATAAACACACAACTTTCAGGTGAACATACATGCACATCATCTAATACAAGCATAAGATAAAAAATAATAAACACCCTAGTCATAATTAAAAAAAATAGTTATACTTCATTTTCACATGGATAATGTGTTCTCAAATCCATCTCATTTTGATGATAACATTATTGGAAATACACCGATTAAGTGAGAGAATAAAATTGAGTAAAATTTAAGCTGCCAAAAATTAAAGAACTTCTCTAGAGTAAGTAACCTACAACTTTACGTGCAAATGCAAAATTCTGCATTTTCAATTCAGTTGGTTTTTTCTAAAACGTCCAATCAGTTAATTAATTATTACAGTGTGCAACCATAATTCAAAATAGTAAAATACATGAAATAAATAGTTAAATTGACCGCCCATCTTACTTTCTAACTTTAAATCAGGATATATTAAAGAAAATAGTGTAATGGAATAATGTCGCTTAAATCTCCCTAGGTATCCGACAATGTCACTTACATACATTCTTTAAATTACAAATGCTAATTGTTTATCCGACGCTGTTAATTTTTTCTTGAAAATTATGTTCTTTTGTTGACAATGACGAAAATACCCTGTATTTAAAAAATATTTGTTTAATTTTTTAAATACATAGGTATTTTCTTCATTTCAAAACAAAAATAGAATTTTCAAGTTTTTTTAACAATGTGGGGTTAAATGAGACATTAATGAACCTAAGGGGCTTCATAATTAGTATTTGTAATTCGAAAATGTAAGTAAGACTTTCGAATACCTAAGTGGATTTAAGTGACATTATCCCTAATTTTTTTTATAAACATCCAACTTTATTACGCAAACAAGGTTAGCTACATGTCGAGAAGAACAACGACAAGATTCGGTGGGCAATACCCCAACCTGAACCTCGGGAAGCTAACAATAAACTTGGCTAGCATCGCATCCAAACATGTTTCAATAGAAAACATAGTTTAATAAAACATTGAACCAATAAAGTCACATGTCGGAGATAAAATGATTCGACTCATTTAGCATCATGCAGAGCCACGGCCTCCGCCTTGACTAGATTGAGAAACCCTGTGATCCCGCTGCAGAACGCTTTAAACTGTGTTCCACGATAACCCCAAGAACAAATCGACTCGAACCAGTTAACATTATGCAGAGTCACGACCTCCACCTCTAATGGCTGGAGAAACTCTGTGATCCCATTGCATAACGCATTAAACAAGCTTTCTCGATCAACTTCAACTCTATTTTCAAAGTCCTTTTCATCTTTCCCTCGCGGTACTTGGTTGCTATCGGTATCTCGCCAGTATTTAGCCTTGTACGGTGTTTACCGCCCGATTTGGGTTGCATTCCAAAACAACCCGACTCGCCGACAGCGCCTCGTGGTGCGACAGGGTCCGGCAATCAATACCTTACTTCAATGATGGCGTTCGACATCTCTAGAGGAATCACGAATCTTTAATAATCCATGTCCTCCTAGCTATTCGTGCTTACCAAGATCAGTTTATCGACGCCAAAGAACCCCCGATCCCTCCCAGTACCGAGTCATTAAGCAGAGATTGAACACTGGGAAAACAAACCAATTGAATTGGATAAAAAAGCTATCAATACCGGAATCGAATTTCGATGTCCAAAATTGTTCTCTCGATTCACCATGACCGTCGACCATCGACAGAATGCCTCCCGCAGGATCGCCCAGGATGAACCCTACCTTCCCCTTCCCGATTCTGGTGAAAATCGGCTACATCAAGATATTTATGGCCTCACACCAACAATCGCAGAGACCCAATATCAACCGACAACCAGAACCCATACCAAACTCCCTGAAACCGATCCCCAGCCATAGTCCTCCGTCGGAAATTGATGCAGACCCCCTCCGTCGCGACTCTCGAGACCCAGCTCCAGTCACTCGATAACCGTCGAGCCCTCACCACCTCTTAATCATAGACCTTCGCTGCGAACTCCCAAGCAAAAATTGTTACCCCCAATCACAACCTCTGCTGCGAGAATCCAAATCGCAGACTCGCGCCGTGTATTGTCACTTGGACGAAACTCTAACTTATTAGAGCATCTCCAACGTGGTTCCCTACATGTGGACTCCAATGGGGCTCCCTACATGACTCTCTACAATGGGGAGCTCCCCACATTTCTTTTCTCTCTCCATACATGTAGGGAGCTCCCCACATTCTCTCTCATACTACTTTATTACTTTTTAGTCCACTTTATCTCCCTTTATTCTCTCTCATACATAACTTTTTGTAATTAAAGAGTGAAGTATTAATAAAATAATATATATGGTTCAAACAGAGAGAGTATGATTGAAGCTGAACATGAAAAAGTGGCTCTCTACTCTAATTCCAATACAAATCACTCTCTACGTTATTTTAAGTGTAAGGAGCAACATTAAAGATGCTCTCAAGGAGAGACCGCTAGGCTTACCATAATATGATATCAATGATATATCATTATCCCTAATTAAATACTTACTAGCGTTTGAGTTGACTTGGAAGAATACAAGAATATGTTCCGAATATTTCATGAGCATACATACAAGTTCTTCAAAAATACTAAATAATAATTCAAGAACCGCTTATTCCTAAACACACTTATCGGGGTTATTAAACACAATATTTGTCGGTAATCACGATATAGCAACAAGGTTATTTTAGGAATTTACTAATCTGTTGAATCGAGAATTTAAAGTCAACTCGAGGACAATTCACCCAATGGCCTCGTTGCCATTGGGTGCCCCTATTTGAGGACACCTACCCTACAGCACCATTGGGGTGCCCCTAACAATCACCCAATCAACGGCGTTGATGAGTGCGAGTCCATAGAGTGCAGTGGAGGCTCAAGGTGGGCCCGTTGAGTGTGTATTGGAGGGAATGGGTGAGCGATCGGTTTAAGTCTCTCAACCGGTGGTAGCTTGACGAAGAAGAGTGCGCAGGTTAAGAGAATATCCTTCCCCACTGGTGGGCTTAGGTTAAGAGACGAGGTCATTTTCTAGAGAGAGAGAGAGAGAGAGCTCGTCGTTGATGATCCATGTCGAAGATGAAGCATCTACTGAGGAAGCTCCACATCGGAGGTGGTCTCAGCGACGACCCGCCCCACCACGGGCTCGCCGACGATGCCCGACCCGTCCCTGTGCCGAGCCCTAATTCTGATCCCGGTTCGATCTCGGCGGCAATGGGGAGATTCGGGGCTGTGGGCGATGGGGGCGTCGATTTCGGGTTCCTGGAGGAGGAGTTTCAGGTGCAGCTCGCGATGGCGATTAGCGCTTCGGATCCTGGTGCGAGGGAGGTGAGGGAGGATCCTGAGTCCGCCCAGATCGACGCTGCCAAGCTCATGAGCTTGGGCTGCTCGGGTTCGGTCGCCGACAATGGAGCCTTGCTGTCTCTGCAGTACTGGGTATGCTTAGACACTCACCAATTGGACGTTTCTGGGTTTCGATTTTGGTCCAATCGAGTTTCAACTGGTCCTGTAGAGTAGGGTATTATCTGCTAGGGTTTGATCTTTCTTCATGGGCAATCTCTATTTTGGAATTAAGATTGAATTATTTTTATGTGGGGATCATATTTGTTCTTGTTTTGTTTCTAGGTTGAATTATTTTTCTATGGTCACTTGGCATGTCTCACATTTTGGATTTTGCTTTAGTTTCTAGCGCGATTTGATGATTTGGTTGAAGAGCCAATTATTCATTTTAGCCTGCCAACTCCCTAGGGAGGAGTTTAACGCGAATCGTTGATTCATGTAATTCTTCTCCATGCCATTGATTTTTGTTGGATATATTATCTTGTGTTTTGATTATGACCTTGTCGAGGAAGGGAGGGTTACTGTAATCTGTGGTGCGTTCATAGATATTTGAAAGTGCTGAGTTTGAATCAATTTTCTAACCATGGCCATTATTATTATTTTTTCATTTCTGTCAGCCTTTAGACTTTGGACTGGATGGTATCTATTCTCTTTGAGGAGAAAGGCCGTGTACAATGCCAGCTAAACTTCATTGTTATGAACTTAAAAGTTTTGCTTATTTTAGTAAAGTTTAGTTGGTCATTATGTTTCCACATTTGATGTAATAATTGCTTTTCTTAAGGATGATTAACACCTAAACCTGCTGATTTGGATGTGCTAATTGCTTTCCTTAAGGATGATTAACACCTAAACCTGGTGATTTGGATGTGCTGGCTGACTGCTAGAATTGCTATCGAAAGAATATTGAAATGTTTTTATTATTTGAACTGCATATGAAGTTAAACTGTCTCATCGGTTTTAAGTTAACGGAAACAAAGTTTCATAATAGGTGCTTGTTTCCTTGTTTAAATTCATGTCTATGCTCATAAGCTGAACTTTTTCTGTCAACTAGGAAAAATTTGTGTATGACAAATTCTTCTGTACACATTGCAGAGCTATAATGTTCTAAATTATGATGAGAAAGTGATGGATGGATTTTATGATGTTCACGGTGTCACGTCAAATTCGGTCACCCATGGGAAGATGCCATTATTAGTTGATCTTCAAGCGATTTCTATTGTGGATAGCGTTAGTTATGATGTGGTTTTTGTAAATCGCTTGGTTGACCCTGACCTTCAACAACTTGAGAGAAAAGTATATAATGTCTTCATGGAGTGCCGGTATTCTGAGCATGGTATCTACAGCTTGGTTCAGAAAGTTGCTGATATGGTTGTGAATAGAATGGGTGGTCCAGTTGGTGATACTGATGAAATGCTGAAAAGGTGGAGTGTGAGAATATCTAAGTTGCGGAGTTCCCTAAACACTATCGTTCTTCCCCTTGGACGTCTGGATGTTGGACTTTCACGGCACAGGGCCTTACTTTTTAAGGTTGTAACAAATTCTACTTCATCAAAGTCTCTTTTGTTACACTATTCTGTACCTTACACTCTCAAAAGATATAGTCTAACAGTCATTTAACCTCATTAGAGTGAACATTTTTTTTTCATTTGTACACTGTATATTCATCTACCATGTACATAATTATTTTTAGCTTAAATTTCTGGTGCTGAAGAGATTTGAAGTTAATTGTTGATGCTATCCCTTGTAGATACTAGCTGATAGGATAAATCTTCCTTGTATGCTGGTCAAAGGGAGCTACTATACTGGAGCTGATGATGGAGCTGTGAATTTAATTAAAATGGATGATGGAAGGTGATAACATCGTTCTCTCTTTTTTCCATTCTAGTCCCAAGTCTTCTAAAAAGTATAAGCATTTAGGGTTCATTTGTTAACTCCTTTACTGTGCCAGTCTTGCTGGATCAAGTGGGACTGGAAATGATTACAAAGGTCACCATCTATATAAGAACTAGATAATTCTTTTCTGTTTGCATGCTGTAGTTGGACTTTTAACTAAATCCTTCTTTTATCAACTAACATCGACTCATGCACCCTGTGAGTATACTGTATACACATACCCTCCTTTAGGAAAATAAATATAAATTAGTAACTTCCATCTTGAATAAGTGGTTATCTGTGGGCTTTATTATGTTAGTTTAGATGAATGAATTACATTTGCTGAGTTAGCTTTAATAGATCTGAAATTAAAACTCTTTTGACCCTGTAATAGAAGAAGTATAGATATTCTAAAAGAAAGCACATAAATACTGCCTGACATGCTGCAGCTTCTCTCAGGTCATGAGTCATGATATATATTGTTGTCGTTGTTCAGTTGTTGAACATGTTAACTCATAGGCAACTGTTTTCCATTGTCTTTGTTTTCAGAAGCCTATTGAAGCGACTGACTACACCAATATTTTTTTCTATTTTGTGGACATATGTTTCCTACACACTGTATTATTCGTCGTAATTGAAGATTGATTTAGAATTTATTTTGTCGGCAAAATTTAGCTAAAGATGTTTGCTATAATTATAGCTTTCATAGAATTCTAAGTACACGTCAAGAAAATATTCAATTGAAAACACTTTTCGGAATATTGCCATACCAATATGGAAAAGAATCATACAAGAAAATCTTGGATATAATAATATCAAACATGCATAACAAAAAGCATTTCCCTGTATGATTACAAAACACTACTCCCTCCATCTTCAAATGACTGCCCTACTTTCCTAGATTCTTGGTCCCAAAACGAGCGTCCATTTCCTTGTTAGGAAATTACTTATGCATGAATTGCCACTAGTATCCTTAAATGAGCTAGTTATCCCCACTCAGTGGGTTAGTACACGGAAGGACATGGGGGTTGTATGTGGGAAAATTCAACCACTTACTCCACATATACTTGAATTTTGTTAAAAAAACAAATATGAGACTCATTTTGGAATGGAGGGAGTATTTAATTGCCACCAAACAGTTTTTTAGTTCCACATGCAATTGTTTATGGTAAGTTGGGTCAAGTGGTAAGAGCTCGCTTCTATACAAACAAGGTCTTGAATTTGAATCTTGATACATACAATTGCTGATAAAAAAACCAGCTTCTTAGTTCAAAGCATGTATACAATTGTTTATACTTTCTCTCCTCATTCTTTCATCCTTGTCTGACATGCATGCTTTCTTATCATGTTGTGCAGTGAGTATATCATTGATCTAATGGGTGCTCCGGGTGCACTGATCCCTGCAGAGGTACCTAGCGGTCATCTTTTAAATTCTGCATTAGAGATTGCTAGCTTTTCGGATGTTACAGAGACATCTGAGGGTTCTTCTTTGGTGCCCAATAAAGGAATTGGGACATCGGTGGTTTCATCACATCACAATAAAGTTTCCGAAGTTGGCAACTTGTTGGCAGGACCTGTCTCATCTGTAGGTATTAATAGAAGAGAGGATAAAAGGAATGTTGTCGAAGAAGCTTCAACCAATAAGTTTGAAAATGAGTTTGGGAGACTTATTCCAGCACTGCATCAATCAGGGGAGGGTTCATCAGGCATCTCTGTGGAAGCTTCTCCTGCAGAAAATATGCAAGTGACAAACGTTTCCGAGTATGCTATCCGGTCCAATTTTTCTATGCCTCTTAATACGGCAGAAAGGGAAGTGGTTTTCATAAAAAAATCCAAAGGACTAACTGTGACTGATGCTGTTTATGAAGGTACGATTCCTTTTGGTCCACCTAGAATGATAACAAGGATTTTATTGAAGGAGCTAGTTTATGATCTTCCTTGCATTCTGCAGGTGACTCTTGCCAAAGCCAACTTCAGAATGAATTAGATTTGGACAAGAAGTCTGCTGCAAAATTGATGGAAACACCCAATAGTGGTATGCTTACCGGATACAATGGTCATACTGAGAAGATTAACTTCGGCGAGGATGCTGAATGGGAAATTCCGTGGGAAGATCTTCATATTGGGGAACGGATAGGCATCGGTAAAAATTCTTCTGAGTCCTATAGGTGCATATATAATTGATCTCTGTTGGTAATTGACAACATTCTTGAATTGTTTGCTATTAAAGAAAGTCTGTTATCTTCTCCAGTGTGCTTCAGTAGTGATAAGATGTGTTTTGCCTAGTTTATCTATATGTGATGGTTGCATGGTAGATTGCTTTGATAGTAGAGTAGCTGTTTAGTATACATCCAATTATAATGGTATCTTCATCTTGCAGGTTCATATGGAGAGGTTTACCATGCAGATTGGAATGGAACAGTAAGTTACGCCATTGTTATGATCCATCCAACTTTTTGATCAGCAATTACTCTTTGGAACATATGAAAATAACATGCTGCATGATATTTAAGAAAAAACGTCAATGGCAACAATACTGGCAATCTGCCGAGAGAAATTTATTTTTATTTTATGAGTACCAAAGTTTATATATCTACGCTGATAACAAATAATAGTATATATATTTATGCAATAATGCACACATGATTTATACTTTGGTTGAATATTTGCGGTGATGGTATTATCTTCAATGTGTGCCAAGTCATGTGTGTAAGTCAATTTATTAAGTCTTTTATTTCATTTACTTATTCAACCAGTTAATTTGATGTGAAAATTGTATACTTAACTAAATTTTGGTTTTGGTGTTATTTAGAATTGGATACTAACTACTTGTGACCTTGTATTTGGTAACTTTACTCTTAGACTTCTGTAGGATGCTGATATGCAAAATTATTCTTTTAAGAATCGTCATAGATTGCTTATTCATTGGGACTTGGGAGCATTGGTCTTTTCTCATTGATGGCATAAATGGCTTGTTATATAACTGATTTTTACATAAATTGCATGACAGGAAGTTGCTGTGAAGAAATTTTTAGATCAAGATTTTTCTGGTGATTCATTGGTTCAATTTAAATCTGAAGTAAGCACCAGAAATCAACTCTTGGAATATATCAAACAGTCCTATTGCAACCAACTGTTCAGTTTAATTGATATTTTTTGTAAAATGCTCAACTCAAATCACTTTCTGTGACTTCATTAGGTTGAAATAATGTTGAGGTTGAGGCATCCTAATGTTGTTCTTTTCATGGGAGCGGTTACTAGGTCCCCACATTTCTCCATACTGACTGAGTTTCTTCCGGGGTTTGTTATTCTGAACTTTGATGATGATGACAGATTTCACTTCTATTATTTCATCTTTGATTGGCAATAACCTTAGGTGCGGGTTGGAACTAGTGACCTCATCCTTATTACATGAAGTCCCTGTCACTTCACACACCATTCTTTTCCTACTTACATAGAAAGAATGTGTAGTTTCTGAGGAATAAATACTGTGTTTTGTTCCTAAAGCCATTAAATACTATGCAGGGGTAGTTTATACAGGTTGCTTCATCGTCCAAATCATCACCTTGATGAGAGGAGAAGAATGCGGATGGCTCTCGATGTGGTACAATCGATTAAACATATTTTCTGTTGTGTCTTTCTTCATCAAGTTCCCTCTAAATGGTAGCTTCTTTCTCTTACGTTAATCTTTATAAATGTTTGCAGGTAAAGGGGATGAACCATCTGCACACGAGCCATCCTACTATTGTACATCGAGATCTCAAGTCTCCAAATCTCCTTGTTGATAAAAACTGGGTTGTTAAGGTTGGTCCATGGCAAAGTTTCCTTCCCTGATCATGCACACTATTGGATTTATGATTTGTTTGATTTATCTGTTACTTTCTATTTGACACGTTCTCTAAATTTTGTTTGTTTTTCTCTGCAGGTTTGTGACTTTGGATTATCACGAACAAAGCATCATACCTTTCTTTCATCAAAATCTACTGCTGGAACGGTAGTACTTCTGAAGCATGCATATCAGATATAATTCAGTGTTCTTTTCTAGTAACTCATAACACCATCAATTTTTTCACCCTAATTACTATTTTGCTCCGGAACTGCAGCCTGAATGGATGGCACCAGAAGTTCTGAGAAATGAGCCAGCCAATGAAAAGTAAGTGAACTAAAAATATGTACTGTTTGTGAGTAAATGCGCTTACATGTATGAACTGAAAATGTGTATTGTTTGTGTGCGCATCTGTGTTTACATGTATGATTTTTGGAGTATTTCAGTATTTTGTGATACAGACTTTTCAATAATGGGATACGGGTCTTTAACCATGCTGCTAGCAAGCATCACGATGTACTACTATTCACAAGAAATGGGCCTCTTCACATTCTTAACATACTGTTGGGCTTGATTGCAGGTGTGATGTGTACAGTTTTGGTGTGATATTATGGGAGCTGGCTACCCTGCGAATCCCATGGAAAGGGTTGAATCCAATGCAGGTGGTTGGTGCTGTTGGTTTCCAACATCGACGTCTTGAAATTCCAGAAGATGTTGACCCAACAGTTGCACAGATAATACGTGATTGCTGGCTTACGTAAGTTCTACCACATATACATGTTCATATTGACACTGCTTGTCAGAAAACTATTCCAGATATTAGGCAAAAGAATTTTGAACTTATGCAACTTGCCTACAACAAGATTAAAAATTTGGGAGTGGTGTCTAAATTAGGGATACTCAAGTGAAGTAGTTTCCAAGAACTAGAAAACCTCGGCAGGGGTCAATCAATTAGGGCTTTTACTATTTAACTTTATATATGGGAATGTGATGGCAATACCGGTATACTTCTGTGTTTCATATCGGCATTAGTCCATTTTACTGACTTAACACCTGGCTTTAATTTCCAGGGAGCCGCACCTACGCCCATCTTTCACACAGCTAATGCACCGTCTTAGGCGTCTTCAGCATTTGGTTGTTGAAAGAACAACAAGCTCAACTTTCATGGAATGACCTGAAGTGCATGTGATTGCATCTATATATACTTAAGTTCTACTACGGCTCGTAAGGGCCAGATCAGCATAAGTTTTTCGACCGGAAGAAAAGAAAAAGAAAATAGAGAATCACTGAAATGGTAGTGCTGGCTCATTCAAAGTGGGGGCTCAGCACAACCCATTCAGTATGTTGTGGAGATCCTCTTAATTGTGAAGCTGCAGGGGGATATGCCATTTGCCAATTAGTAAGTACAAGTAGGTGTTGTGTCAAGCAATGTCCTGTGAAAAAAGAAAAGAAGAAAAATAATAATTATTATGTTTCTAAGTTTGTTTGTGAGAGGTCTTGTTTGGGTAAGCAAAATCCCAGCCTGAGAATTGTATTCATTTGATAACCAACTATACAGTACTATTGTAAAAACAAAAGAGAAAGAAAGAAAGAAAGTGAATTATTTAGATAAACTGTCCATATTATATTTTGCATATTGATGGGTGATCTGTCTATCAGAAACATGCATTTTCACCAGTCAGTGGAATGGACATAATATTTGGATTTATATGACAAGCAAGCTCAGAAACAATTGGGGGATTAAGAGAAATTTCTGCAAATGCTTGTGATATAAGTTGTTTCAGAAAGATATGATTTGTACTAGTTATGGTGACTTCACTTGAATCACAAAATAGCATAAAAAGCACTTGTCTTGACTTGTTTGTAAAGACATTTGAGATTGGTTAAATTGCCATGTCTTGACTTGTTTGTGATAAAAGTACCACACTTCATTGGAAAGAAATGTGTGATTCATTGAATATGAAGTTGAGTAACTTAGGAAACTTGCACATGAAATGTATGAGAAGAAGAAAGAAGAAAGAAGAAAGAAATGTGATTCATTGAATTTGAAGAGTGATCAAATCCAAAACCAACCACTCTTCACATTTTCCTTCTTTCTCCATCTTCCACTTTTCACTTCCTTTCGTGTTATTATTATTTTGCTCACATGAGAAAGCAGCATCACTCCTAATTTTGGAGTGTAAGTCTAAATTAAGGGTTATGAAAAGTCCATCTTATAATAACATTGGATTGAGTTAGACTAAATTGTCTTTTTATGTTCAAATTATTAGAAAAGTATGTTATGGCTGTCACTTATATTAACATTAAACTAATTTAATAGTTAAATATATAATTCTCTCAGTTCAATACTAAATATTATATTCTTTTCATTTTAGGTATTTAATTAAACTAATTTAATAGTTAAATATATAATTCTCTCAGTTCAATATTAAATATTATATTCTTTTCATTTCAGGTCAAATAATAAAATATTATCTCATTTCAAGTCAAATAGCATAAGATTTTTTTCTTAAAAAGCAAATGTCTCAAAGCAGAAATTGATAACTTACAACGACAATGTCAAAAATACATTTTATAATGTTTTGCTTCTAATTGGAAAAAATAAAATACAAAATAAAATATAAAAATTGCAATGATATAAATATTTAAATTTTCTCTTACTATTTGAACATTTATTCAATTTCAATACATGTGCAGGAATGCATTCCATTGCAAATTGAATATAAATACCTGAACTGCATGTGAGTCATTCATCTGACGAGATTTATACTAGCGCGCAATACGTGACAACGAATTTACACAATGGTCATTCCCGTGTTTTTACCAGGTCTATCACTCTATCTATTTCCACCAGTTCACACTCACTTTCTATAATGTGTACTGTGTTTACACTCACTTCTATCGGTTCAGACTCGTACATTCGTACTTTCTGCCCTTCTTTCTTATAATTTCGCCTCTGTAATTTTATTTTGCTGTCAGTGAGTTTTAAACACCTTTGCAAAATTTATTGGAGGTGGCAAGAGTAGTAGGGCCCACTACCCACCACATGTAAGAGAGAAAAAATCAGTTGATTCATGAACCTTCCCAGTTTCTGTCACTCTTCCCCCTCTTAAATTAGAAAATTTTCTACTTATTAATTCAATAAAATACTCAAAAACAATCCAATTTTATTTTCTTTCAAAATTTTCAACTCAATAAAATCATGAAATGGGCCCAATAAATCCAACCAGTTATGGTTGATTCGTCTCTTCCACAATCAATTCAAGATCACCGCCACCACCAACATCGATAATTCTTCTTCTTCTTCGTTTGACGTTACATCTATTTTAGAGCTTCGGAGCTCCAGTTTCGGTTACTGAGGTTAGTGCTGTTGCCATTTCTGATCTGGGTCAATTTTACTGTCCTCAATGCATTTTTATGAATTCAGATCTTTGTTTCCTTTAATGAGCTGCTAAATTACCCATCTGGGTCCTGTTTGGTTGCCGAGAAACTCGGGTAAAATTGAATTTTGAAACTGTCCCCGTATTTACCTGGTCTGAATTTGAATTGGGTTGCTCTTTTTTTCTTGACTTCTGCTGACCAAAAGATAAAAGGGTGTTTTTTCCTTCCAATTTTGAGCCGATTTTGTCAGCTACTGATAATTTCTTACCTAGTTTTGGTTGCATCTGATGAATTTTTAATGCATGCTATTGGATTGGATGGGGAAATTTCGGGTATGCAGAATTTTTAATGAATAGGCTTATGGATGTTGTGTGTGGAGTGGAGTAGATACTGATGAAGCATAAATGAGGAAATTCAGTATAGATTTTTTTCTTATTCTGGATCAACCCAACATAAGTTTGGTATAGAATGCAATTGATTGGAGTTTTGTAAAGAAGGATATTGGTTGGATATGAATAATTTGCTTTGCATGCAATGCTTTAACTAGTTAAAAAGTTCAATTGAGTTCTAGAATAATTTGCTTTGCATGCAATGCTCTAACTAGTTAAAAAGTTCAATTGAGTTCTAATCTGGCTGTCTAGGAAAAATGAGGGTGATTTTCTAGTTATAATTAGTGTAGTGATTTGGCAGGCTCTCTCCATTTGGGATGTGAAATGAGAACTCGAAGAGAGGTCTTGTATGGCATATTTCTGGCCGACGATGTGACTTTCAACTGCAAGTCTAGATTAGATACTGTCTTAGGTGAGATTGGCATTATGCATTATGGAAAGAGTCGTTTGATCATCCTTATATAGCAATGTTTGGGTTGTAGCTATGGGATAAGGTAGTTTAGTAATCATGTTAAGGGCCAAAAATAGAATTTTATATCAAGAACCTAGTAATGGGCCAAGGACATGACATGTTTGTTACAACTCCAAACATCTTAGGCATTGTGTATTTAGATGTTATAAACTTATGGCAAAGTTTGTTTTATGACAATAAGGCACATAGTTTGTTACAACAACTTTTGTTAGGCTTTGATAGGTTGCATGCATTTGATTCCCAATTAGGTACGAGGTTTTTTCTCTCATTTCTTAAAGGGTATTTTTGGATTGGTTAACAGTGGAATGTATTTGTGATATTTTCATTGTTGATGCAAACTACTTGCTAAGATGAGCACATTAGTATATTTTCTTATCAACTGTAAATTCAATAGCAACATGACGGCATGGGTCACTTCACCCACAACCTTTGGTAGCGCATTAGTATGTATGATTGAATGTTGTAGTTCAGTTTATCTTCTCATTTCCCTACAAATTTAAAATGCACCGTGAATTGGATAATTGGTGATGATTTGGGCCAATTAGGTGATTCACTCTATCTACTCTGATAGACAATAGATTCATGTCGGAATACATATAGTCTTCTTGGAATTTTTCACCCGAGCTAAAGTCCCATATTGGAAGAGTATGAGGTGAAATGATGGTTTATATACACATTATACCCAAGACCTAATAGACTGGTCTTTGGGGTCAAAGATGGGCTCTAATGTGTATATGAGCTTCCTAGTGAGGTCCTCCTCCTTGGTACAAGCCCCCGTGTTCTCCCCAACAATTGGTATCGGATGCTAGGTTCATTTGACTTTGATCCCACTAATAGTTACATTAGACCCAATAATCTTGTCTTTTGGGTCAAAAATGAGCTCTAATGTGTATATGGGTTTGCCTTATAATATGCTCCTCCTTGGTAAAGGCCCATGTTCTCCCCAACGGGTTTGAATTTGTGTCAACCCGGGTCATAATAGTTTGTGTTTGTTGTTGTTGTGGTTGACTTATTAAAATCTTTGTTTTAGCATAGATAATTTTCACGTTATTCATTGTTGATATATTTGCATATCTTTTTTTCAAAATTATTGTGCCTGATTCTTCCTAATCTTATTCAATCCACTATTCACAAATTTAGTCTTCCAATTCACAATTCCAATTTAACAACTTTCATTTGAATCTTCTTCTTTTTGTTAAATTCTGCCACTAAATTATGTCAAATTAATTAAACTCGCTTGCTTGTTTAAGTAAACTCTTAAAGAGCTTGAAACAAAATGTGCTATTTGTGTATAGACTCCGAAGCAGTTATTCGGATTATAAATGCTACTATAAATTCCAAATATGAAATTTGAATCTGGGCAACACTATATTTATTTCAGCATCAAAAGTTAAACTAATCATAGATTGTTACGTGTCAACAGATAGTACTTATCTTATTGTGAGATGAAATTACATATGTTACAGAAGAAAAGGCGCACCTTTTGTTATGTGGTTTGAAAATTATTGGGGCTCACACAATGTACCCTTCAGTTGGCTGCATTGGGACATCTGGTTTGATTTTTTTGTTTTCCCATTTCCTTTTTTTACTCTGTAGCTTTTAATTGCTGTTTTTTATTAATTATTGTCAACAGTCCTGCGGTTGTTGGTTTCTTCCAATTCACTGTATCGGCGAATGAATAATCAATTTGCTAATTCTTCTTATTTTTTATTTAAGTGTGTAGTTTGACACAGTAATGTTTCATCACAAAAGACCGTGCAAAGCCTTATGTCCCGAGGAGGATTTCCTATGATGGAGCTTAATGGATGTTACGATGTGGAACATTTGGGTATCGTGTCAACAGTCAGTTCAGCGACAGCAATTCAGCATGAGTTCTGGCCACTGGAAGAGATCGATCCGAAGAAAGCAAAGTTCCCGTGCTGTCTGGTTTGGACTCCGCTCCCAGTAGTCTCCTGGTTGGCCCCTTTCTTCGGACATGTTGGTATCTGCAGGGAGGATGGAGCTATTCTAGATTTTACAGGATCCAATTTTGTGAATGTTGATGATTTTGCATATGGCGGCGTTGCTCGATATCTTCAACTTGATAGACAACAGGTATGATTCATTGAATGTTCCAAGATTCACTTTGTTTGTGAACACGGTAATACTAATATCATTGCCTTCGAGATTTGTCTATTGCCTTGGTAGCTCTCTTTAGATTGAATTGTTTTTCCCCGTCATCAGCATGTATAAATATAATTTTATAATTATTAGTGTACAATGTTTTTAAAAACGCTAAATGCTAGTCGGGTGGATAGGGACCTCGAACATTAATCGAATTTGTGTTTCCCACATTTTTTTTATAAAAAATCTGTTAGTATAAATTATTTTATATTTGTGTATTCAAGTTTTAAAAAAATTGCAAAAATCCGCCTAGAACTGCCTTGCCGAATGAAATTGCCCAATTTTATGAAATCTAGTCAGTGTTCTAAAAATTCCTGCCTAGCCCGATTTTTAGAACACTGTTAATGTAAAACATAAACTAAATCGCTATCGTCAGCAATTGGACGTTAATACTTGTTTATGGATTGAAATGTTGCCACAGTGCTGCCTTCCACCGAACTTATCGGGACATACATGCGAGCACGGCTACAAGCACTCGGAGTTAGGGTCTGCGATGACATGGGACAATGCGCTTCGGTTGAGCTCCCGTCACTTTGAGCACAAAACCTACAACATCTTCACCTGCAACTGCCACTCGTTCACGGCCAACTGTCTGAACAGGATGTGTTATGGCGGATCCATGAGGTGGAACATGGTGAGCGTGGGAGCTCTGATACTGTTCAAGGGGCGGTGGGTGGATAGCATCTCGGTTGTGAGATCGTTTTACCCTTCCATAGTGGTTGCTTGCCTCGGCATTTTCATGGTCGGGTGGCCGTTCTTGATCGGGCTGCTGTCGTTTTCGCTCCTCCTACTGGTATGGTTTCTTTTCGGCTCCTATTGTGTTAAAGCCATAGAATGCTAGCTAGATCTCTATGCTGTGTTATGTGCAATACACATCTTGTATCGTGAGCCACAAAATAAACAGGCAGGTTGATTTACTCAGCTGAATTTTCAGTGTGAAAGTCTTGAAAAGTTCTAATATTATGCTGATGGCTTGTTAAGTATAATTGAGATTTGGAGTGCATGATGGGATGTTATTGAGCATTTGAGCAACTGCATGTAATGTTAAAACTGGATCCACTCGAAACGAGAAGAAACCATATAGATTAAGGGTAAATTATAAAAAAGAAAAATTGGAAGTGTACTATTCTAGTTTTCACAGAAAAAATGGCGGTGAACTTATCAATTGTCGATTTTTCTCGATTTCAAACTAGTCCAAATCTGAACTCTTGCGGACAAAAATTGATGGTGTGCAAATGAAGAAAAAAGTTAGTGAACCCAGAGATGAAAAAAATATTTACTTAAATATTTAAAAAGTAACAATTTCAATGGTATTTCTTTTATTGTTAGACATGTGTACATATTTTGCAACAAAAAAAAAAGCAAGTTCATAACCATTTTTAATAAAAATAAATATTTACATGAATTTTTGCAAAATTAAAATGATACATGACACCTTTTGAGATTTATCTCATAACCTATTATATGATTTTTTATAGATTAAGATTTTATTAATATCTTGATGAATTCAAACCTTAATACGATGACTATAAATTTAAGTGTTTAATCATTTGAACCAACAATTAACATAGTCCATGTAGTTATCGAATAAAAAGTATAGTAAATAGGCCAACTATATATATTTGTGAATCGATACTCTTAGACTAGTTACTAGTATCTTGTAATTGTTTATTTTACAATATGCGTACATGTAATATAAACATATTTATTGAGAGAATTATATGCAAAGTCATGCCAGAACATGAAATCTTAGATTATCAACAAATTGGCTCATACATTTCTCGTGTTGATTGGACAAGGATTAAATATAGGGATTGCAATATTTTCCGTCTCTAACATAAATCCTTAAACCCGAACAGAAACAAGATGGGGAATCTCCAAATCCAAACGGGAACAGGGCGGGGTGAAGTATACCCTGTCGGGTTTGTGGAGACTTTCCTATTTATTTAGGGAAGCCACAACTTTTTTAATTGGGTTAGGAGAGTGAATTAGAAATGATTTCTTATTGTACATGGATTTAGGATAGGTTTCCTAATGTGCAAGGAATTAGGAAATTTAGAGTATTTCCTATTTTCCCTAGTCTTTCACTATAAATACATGTACTTGTAACCCCAAAGTTAATTCGTGAGTTGAGAGCAATAATAAGATAATAGTGCCGTGGACGTAGACAAATTACCGAACCATGTAAATCTTTGTGTTCTTGTGTGATTGTTCTTTATTTCTCCTTATTACTTTTGGTAGAGAATTGTTACATGTTGTTATATACCCCAACAACCTCCCTGATTTGTTGTAAATATATTTTTTAATTAAAAATTATATTTAAAATACATATTTAATGGAAATAATATCTTTGAATATTTTTTTATTATTAAAATGATAATTTATAATACATATTTAATGAAATAATAATATTTTTAAGCATATGTTTTTATTAAAATAATAGTTTTTAATACAAATTATATCAAAAATAAATATATTGGAAACGCAAAACCAGGAATCCCTGAACCTGATGGAAAATATTTGTCCTCATAATTAGAAACGGAGAATTTCCGCCCCGTCTCTAATAGAGATGGGGACGGGATTGTCAAATCCGCCCCAATACCAACCCTTTACATGCCATATGATTAGTTGCTAAAAATTGTGGTTAATTACATATGATTAGTAAAAGCTGCAGCAAGCATGTGCCAAAAGAAAAACAATTAAATGTAAAATACTTCTTAAATTACTATACAAATATAATTTTCCATTGAATTTGCATCAATAACGGTGTAAATAATAGAAGTGGTATTGGATCATCTAACCTGGCGATTAGTGGTATATGGTTTGTGTCATTTTCGTGGGGTTTGGTTATTGGAGTGGCAACATGCAATATAATAATGGTGCTTCTGAAACACATGCAAAATCAAATTATTGGATGGTGACAGCCTATTTACATACATACATACATTGCCTCTTGTTTTCTCCACCTCTAATATTTCCAGCATTCTTGTTCACTTTCTCGACTATATTATTCAAGCAGTCCCTCACTCACATCTCTACGTCTTAAATTTATATATTATTAAAATATACGTATATTGGTTTTGATGTATCTAACAAGTTGCTAATTTACATGCAGACTTCATCGACTTTCAAACATATCGGGTTTTAAAATGTTATGTTTGAACTCAGCTCGTTTATTGAACGAGTTTTGAAGAAGCACTCAAATGTTTTCGATAATTTTATTTAGTATCAAAAGTATGTATTTATAAAACATTACATGTGTTTAACCATGCAAGAAAATATTCTCGACTTGATGTAATTGTATGTGTAAGGCAATAAACGAAATAGGGAAATCAACAATAAATCATTTTATCCGCCATAATCACCCCCACCCACTCAAGTAATGGACATTGGACATAGACAATGTCCAACTTGTAAAACAGAATATGGAAGCGTAAATATCTTTGGGTCGACGGTGCAAACGAGAAATCGTCTTGCAGTTGACGTTGCAAACTGCTACTTATCTCGGGAACAGTGGTGGAAATGGAAACTCGTCTCATGGCCAACGGTGAAAACTAACACTCATCTCAAAGCCAATAGTGAAAAATAAATATGGGAACCGATGGTACAAAACATAACTCGTCTTAGAGCCGATGATAGAAAATGAAACAATTATAGCATAAATTGTGAACCATACAATGATAGATGCTTAGCAAATAATTAACCTAATGAACTCTGATACCATGAAGAAAAGGTTATTGATTTGATTATTGTATTGAGTCTAAGGGTATATGTATATACCCGACCATATGGGTGTTCATTGAGTCGGGTCTAGCCCGCTCGACAGGTTTTCGACTTATTTGGTTGGCCTCTCTCGAGTTGCGAGTCTTAGGTCTTTGGGCCACTCAGGTCAAACCCGGATTTCGGCATGCAACTTTCAATTGTGTCACCCATAGTTGGAGCCTCGCGACCCAACCTCCACGAATTACAAGCGGCACTGCGAACCATATACATGGTTCCAAGAGATGGAACCATTCGATCTCGAGGTCTACGATCCAACCCTCACGAATCTCAGTTGGTGAAGACCTAGTTCAAGAGTTCCAATCAAGTCGTCTTCT
>JAYMTP010001899.1:0-21770 GCA_036897365.1 Geranium brycei
CCCCCGCAAAGGGTCATGGGCCTAGTTCCACAATGATGGAAACTAGCCCAACAGTGTACTCAACATTGAATCTTGAAACTTAGTAGCAGCAGTAATAATATTAATTTTGAAGTAGGTCTTTATTTTCAATCTTTGCAGTAATGAAAGTTCATTAACCTTCAAATCTAGAACCAAAAAGCAACTTAACTGTGAATTCAGATTCTCTTGTCTTTCTGTAAGTATTTACATTTTTGCTGATTTGCTTACATTATTCCTAAATTATAGGAGCATTTTTTCAGTTGCATTGAATTAATTTAGTAATACTCAATTCTAAAGTTGAAACTACCTTTTCTAATTTGATTCAGAAGCTTTGTTCAAACAAGCGACATGGTCTATGTCTTTGCAATGCTACTAACTGTTGCATTTTATTTAGTATATTGCAGAAAGAAGGATACACACTGAAATTCCCAGCTGTAATTCGTAAGTATTTATTTAACCTGTTTGCTATTGAGGATTGTCCTTCTATTCCATAAAAATTACTTATACAATCAATGGCCTTCTTAACTAAATATGCTCAATCTCTTCTCAGTCATCTTCCAACCTTGGTGGTTGAAGGAGCATCAATCAAGTTTGCAGACCCTAATACTCGAGAAAGCTGTTTAGATGGATACACATTTGTGTTTGAATCAGCAAACATGGTAACCTTTTGTTTTCTTCCTAGCTGCAAAGATTCAGAATTAAAGAACTTTTGTTTTCTTCCTGACTGCAAAGATTGAATCAGCACACATGGTAACCTTTTGTTTAGATGGATACACATTTAAAGAACTTTTCTAGTTCCAAGTCAAGCATAATATTATTAGTGCTTCCACTCAGAGATACAAGTACTTATTCACTTTTATTTTATTTTCTCCTAGATTCGTTTTATTGATTTTATGCACACACCAACACAAAGTCAAGAATACACATATAAAGTTTAAATCATTGATAGTAACTATAATTTATCTCTTTAAGACTTTCAAATGATTGATTTAGTCATCCTAGCTAAATGAAATCAGAAGGCATGTGAAATACTCTTATGAATTTATATGATCATTGTATGATATGAATAAATGCTTTCAGAAATGGTTCACTATCAGTAGCTTCATCTATAAAATCATTTGAAATGATTGCTAAGGTATTTACCGTATCTGCAGTATAAATTTGAGGATAAGTTGCAGTCTCTGTTGGAATTGTGTGGTGCAAAGACTCTCTCCCTACAAGAATTTTGTTCAAGTAGCCAAGTAAACATTCAACTCTCCTTATACATTTGATTTTTCTTTGTATAACTATTGGTTTATATTTTGTTGTGGTCATAGAGGCACAATGGCATGGTTAGTTGATGCTTTATTTTATTTGGTTTGCGTGAGATGGCACCAGCAGTTGCCAATTTACATCAATACAGTAAATATTTTGATTTCAATGGATATAGTCCATTACGTTGATATCACCCCAAAGTGTACCATTTTTCCTATTAGCAGAAAATGAGGGAACTCTATGGTTTATCAATTTGTGCCTTTCTCCTCTTTAGAAACCTACTCCATTTTGACAATAATGTTTCCTTTTCCTCCGAACTGTAACTGGACTGGGCTCATATTTCCTTTTTATTCAACGAATGAGCAAAAACAGTCTGTACTGATTCTGCTAAAAGTTTGTGCAGTATCCCAACTTAGATAGGACAGTGGAATAAATATTCTTTTCAAACTTAATATGTGCAGCCATTATGGTGTTCGCGAGGAGATGATATATGGTGTAGCTGGCTTGATATCTGACATATATTATTTATAATTCCTTGTAGGACTTGCGTCATGAAGAAAATAGACAAGTGGTTTGCGTTATTCCTAAAGGACCAGCAGAGAAGTTTGATCGCAATAAGAAACTTATTTCATTATCTAGAGTGTATGAGATGAATTTGATATGTGCCGTTCTGACTGGACATCTGGATCCATCTATATTGATGTCACCACCTGGTAGGTTTCTGTAAGATGATTTTTCCTTAATAACTCAAGTACATCATATTTGAAGTTTCTTATTGTTCTTATTGTCCTTATAGCTTTGTGTATTTTACTTTAAAGGAGTGGCTTGTTAATTCAAGTAATAGCAATTTCAACGATATGCTATCCAGTTATATCTGATACTGTTCTTTTGACTATGATTCTATTTTTGTTACAATCCAGATGTACTTGTTCATTAGCAATCCGTCTTTAGTAACCACTGAACTGAAGATATTGACAAAGTGGATAAAATGTAGTTTGGTTTGGTGCCATCGTCGGTTGGCATTAAATTTGGATCATAGATGATTAGTATTTCTGTGCTCGAGTCACACCTTGGAATATACCCAGTTTTGTTTTCGTTCAAACCTTGACCTGTTATCTTGGTGGTAGCGGGGGATTAAGAAATGTTATTAGATTTAAAGTTTCAACACTTTTATTGGTAAGTATCTTTACCAAATTAACAACTGCATCATCTTTCTTATTGATGCTATTTGTAATTGCCCTTTTGCAGTGGTTGTCTCATCTTCATGCTCTACAGATGAGACAGTGGTAGCTGATTCTGACGCAGAGACAGAAACAGCAACATCTGTACAAGAACTTCCTGCTAAGGATACTGAAGCAGTTCAGTGTGTGAACAAAGTAGAAATCTCTATGGAATGTGCCCCTTCCAAATCAGAGGATAGCCATATTACAAGCTTTAGAAATAGCAACAGTGATATGGCAGCAAGAAAGATCAAAGTTGATGAGTCCGAAAGTGGAAACCTGGATATCATTTACAGTCAAAATTTAATTGTGAGAGACATTAACTATACGGCTACCATCGATTCTAGAACAAACAATGAAGTTCCAAATTTCAAACGCTTCAGAAAGGTAAGTACTACTACTAAGCACTCATTATTTTTCATTCAGTTCAGTACCATGAAATAGAACTTCAGATCACACTTACTATATCTGGGTTGTCTGTGGAAGAATTCAAAAAATGCAGTTATCTGATGAACTATCGTTTCTAATGTTTTGATTCCTGCTGAGTTGATTGTAACAAAATTAAACAAAATACTAGTTCACTAACTTTTAGGCTGTAAAATTTCACAATGCCCAACTTTTTGCTGGAAGTGCCTTTTCAAAATCAATATGGCTAACCGATCAACAAGTTGTTTCATGTTGGTCTCTGAATTGCTTCTGTAATGTTTATATAATTGATTTGCAGTGCGTAGATGTTTGGTTTGAATTACTGTACCAAGCTATTATCACTTGACAATGAATACGTCAATTTAAGTTGGTGCCCACATTGCTTCTAAAATTTCATGATTAGTTTACCGTGCAAACTTGTTTTGCTTGGAGTGCCATGTTGAATTTATGACTGTCAGTCTGTAATGTCTGCATTACATCAGATTTGTTCTTAAACTATAATGTACATAATTTTCATTTCCTCTTTCTGTGGTGTGGTAGACAAATACTCAGTCTGGGAATAGCTTCCACAATCTCGTACCGTTTTCCAAATATCCATACAAGTAAGTTGTGTGTTCAATAAGCACAGTATGATTACTCTTATGGTATTTCAGGTGCATAATATTTTCTTAATTTGGTGTTCTAATTTGTTGACGACAGAGATTCTGAGTATGGAAATGAGGAAATAGTTGAGTCTGTGAAAGAAGAGAAAAGGCGAAAACAAATGGAGGCCGTTGCGGAGGATTTATTCAACACTGAAAAGGTGAGTAGTATATCACATGTTAGCTAATCTTGAATGAGAATAGAATTTCACTCACTCTCTCTCAAATTGTGCAGGGGAGGCGGAAAGGGGCAGCAGGTTCTATTCACGGACTTCTTACTCGTTAACATAGGTAAAATTTACACATATATACACTGCTAGATGGCAGGTTTGGACCATTTAATGTTTGGTTAAAGCAATGGCATTTACGCCCCCATGAATTAAAACTGAATTAGTGGTTGATTTCTGTGTATGCTTTTGCTGGCAGATTACCAGACAGGTTCTCGGTTAATCATCAGCTGTCAATGATGTGTCTTTAAATTCTCGAGCTTTTGAGGCCATTTTTTGTAACTCAAGGCCAACTCTGTGACTGAAACATCAACAAACTAGATAACATGATGTTTGACAACATGTGCTATAGTAGGATTGCGTCAAGACACGTAAGTCTGTATATATATAACTTTCACGTGCATTATTTGTTGAATAGTGCTGAAACTTGTGACTGTATGAACAATGAGATGGTTTTCTGGGAGAATTGGGGCCGCATTAACTGAAAATCAAAGTAAGCTCTAGACAATTCTCAAAGATGATATTGTTCTTGGTTTTTTGGTCAAAGAGTTATTAAATGTGAATTGAACAGGTTTTGTGGACTTTGTTCCTTGGTAAATGTCTTGCCCTGTGACCTTACTTAATTTCTGGACACATCTTCAACAAAAGCGGCCTTGCTACTTATCATCACCAGGTCTAGAACCGTGTCATCTTCTTCCTCAAAACCAGTTAGGTAGCTCAATAGCTGTTTGCTTGCCCCTCAAGCCATTGATTTTTTGCTATGTGGATGAGGCTCATTGACTTGTTGTCATTTTGACCCCAATCCAATATTCATATACAGTGCTACAAAATCTATTTAAATCCCCAGAACCACAGAACCAGTTTACAACTATACCTTACAATGTCTACAGTGACCCGAACCATCAGCTTGGCATGGCTAGTTCTTGCCATAGCCATATCATCCTCCACAGCTCAACCCAACCCTCCGGTGCTCGACTCCGCCGGAGAGGCCCTTCTCCCCGGAGTCGAATACTACATCCAGCAAATCAACGGAGGAGGTGCTCTGACCCTGGTCAACCGTAACAACTCGTGCCCGTTATACGTAGGCCAAGTGGAGGATTCGGGGTCGAGAGGACTCCCCGTCGTCCTGACGCCGTTCTTCGCGGAGGACACAGTCATAGCCGAGAACAGGGACTTCAGGATCGCGTTCTCGGCCGCGACCACCTGTGTCCAGTCCACCGCGTGGCTGAACGGAGGGACGGAGAGTGGCGGACGGAGGCTGATCGTGACGGGGAGTAGCGGCGAGAGAGGGTACGGAGGGTTCTTTAAGATAGGCAAGAACGAGGGAGATGGTTACACGATCGAGTGGTGTCCGACGGACGCGTGTCCTGTTTGCAGGTTCATATGCGGAACTGCGGGTATTTTCAGTGAGAACGGGAAGAAGATATTGGCTCTGGACGGACCAGCACTTAATGTTGTGTTCAACAAGGCTTAGTTTATGCCTTCTTCGTGTCCTCTAAATAATGTTACTAAATAAGGAGTCCTAGCTATGTATAGGGGCAATAAGATACGATTTGATACAATAAATTCGAAAGCAATGGAATTGAACACAATTAACTCAAATGTGTAAGCACACGTGATAGTTTTGAACACAAATTTAGTACAATGAGAAATAAACATTTCAATTTATTATTTAAGGACTCAATTTCAATTAAACTAATGCTTCTCTAACTACCCATAAACCTACTACACTTAAATAATATGTTAACTTGAGTCTGGGTCAAGTTCAAGCTGGTTGTAAATTGATTTTATTACTTTTGAATAATTATTTTATTTATAAATTAGTTACGAAGGTTTAATTACAATTGAGATAAAATATAGATCAATTATTTATAAAGGACTAAAAAAATGTAGGGCAACAAAAAGTTTTTGGGTTTTGAAATTTAAGGATATCAGATATTCGCAATAAATATCATAAAATTAGAAAATCTAAATATTTGCTAAATAAAATAAGTTTTAAAGTGAGACAAATATTGAAACATGTTTATACCATGAAACTTCAAGACACAGTTTCCACACAAATATGCTAGATATGTTAACATCAGAACAAGAGTGGTAAGCAACTTTGATTGAATGTTTCTCTATGACGAATCGAACCTTCCCTGCAGATTGGACTGGTTCTCACTTCTCACTAAGCTTTCTCGCCGATTACTTTTATTTTTATTTTTAAAGAAGTATATAATTTTCGTCACATTTGTATTAACAAATAAAAAAACAGCCAGAAAAAGACATAGCAGTTGAAATGATTTCACCTACCACAAATAAAATAAAATAAATCACCGCTAAACTAAACTCCCATTTTATTAAATTAAATAAATAGTAAAAAACAATAAATCAAATACAGAAATATATATCATGGTGTGAGAGGCAAAAACTATAGATCGCACTCCTCATTACCTCTAATAAAAAAAATCAACCATGTAAATGAATATTTTTTAAATAATAATCTATAATCTCAATCGGAACTTGCAGGCACTGCTCCGAATCCTGATCGGAGTAGCCGCCGACAAGCTGTCGACCTCCAGGTGGCACCTGGCCACGAACTTGACCCTCGGCAGCTTCAGCGCCCCGAGCTTGATCCTCACCGGCTGGTCAACCCTCAGGTCAAGCGGGACGGTCCCCGTATTGGCCTGGTCCTGCTGCAGCGACGCGATCAGCGAGGTCGCGTTGCTGCTCCGGCCCGTCATCGCCAGGTCGAGCACCGTCGTGTTGCGGTGCCCCTGGTAGAATTTAGGCAGCGAGCCCTCGCTCAGCTTCGCGCCCCTGTACCACGCGCTGACGTGGCTCCCGCTCTCGTAGTACACCCCGATCCTCTTGTTCGGGTTCACCGACGTGATGTTGACGGAGAACGTGGCCGCCAGCGTGTCGTCGCCGCTCCCGATGCTGAACTGCGTGATCCGCATGCTGTCGATGGAGAACTTCGGGAGCTTCGGTCGGAACACGAGGAACATGATCCCGACCGTCGCGGCGATGATGATCGCGAGGAGGAGGAGTAATGATATTGTCCAGCATATGCACCGGCAGCAGCAGCTCCGCCGCCGTTTCGGGGGCCTCGAGTAGGCCGCCGGGATTGTGCGGCGGAAGGGCGGCGGCGGGGTCGAGCCCGGGTCGCCCTTGTCGGACCGGGCCGAGCCGGGGACTAGGGGGGCGGTGGGCCGGGCCTCGACGTCGTGGTGGACCGGGTAGATTCGTTGGGGATCGGCCATTGAGAATAGAGAGACTAGAGTTGGAGAAATGTGTGGAGGTGTGGTTTTTGGTTTTATAGGGGACGGTCCGAGTAGATTCAAGTTGGAGCTATTGACTTTTGTGGGGCTGAGGGAGGAAATTAACGAGGCCGTGTTCTGGGAAGTTAACAATTGGTGCAGGTTTTCGTGGTCAATTTCGAGATAAATCAGAATTATTATTAAAGGTTAATAAATGTCAAGGGATTAAATATTTCCATCCACTATGAATTTTGTGTTATTAATTTATTTGATTATAATAGTTGTCAGCGTGCATGTTTTTTTAATAAGGGTGATAAAAAATAATTAAATCAAATTATATCGGTTCAGATTTAGTTATAAAATGAGAATCGATAAAAAAGATTAAACCGAACAGAAAATATGTAATAAGTCATTAATATTTGTTAATTAGGCTTAAAAATATTAGGTTAACATAAAATAAATAGAAATCGGTCTAAAATGGGAGAATCTCATGAAAATCGGTTCTAAAAAAATTTAATCGAAGATCGATAAGTCAAAACGGTTTAAAATACGAGAATTTCAGTTCATAACAAACTGAACCGAATTGCAAAAATATTCAAAACCGTTAATTTTCGTAAATCGAAATGACAGGTTCGGTTCAAAACCGAACCGAACCATGAACGACCCTATTTTCCAATAATTAAATTTATCTTTTTATAAAAGTAATATATCTACCATTCAAGAGTTGGAAATATCAATGAGGGTGAGATAATTGTAATAATAATTTGTTTTCTCAGGATTTTTAACAATTAAAATTTGAAAAATGAGGACTTATAGAAGCATTCAATTATTTTAAAGTTGAAGCATGAAAAAGGAGAGGATACTAAAGTGAAAGACAAGGTGATTTGAATAAGTATTTAATCGTGAAACGCAGAATGAGAAAGAGCCACGGTTTGTATTTGTCAGTTTGTGAAGTTGAAAACAATATATATAGTTACTTCTACAAATTGGGTTGCTTCATGTGAAATAAAAACTCAATAATTAGAGGAAATAGAAAGTGACAAATTTAGGAGAAGTGAAAGCGTGTGAAGACTTATTAAAATGAAGTGGTTGGAGTTTGTTGCCTACCTTCACTGTCCGCTTTCTGTGTTCCCACGCCTTTCAAATTTCAGAATTTTATTAAGATAAATGTCAACTTCTAACTTCAAAGCTACATAAAAAGAAAAATATCAATATTTTACTCTCTGCTTTAGAATTTTAAAGATTTTAGTTGTTTTTTCTTGTAACAAATTTATCTATAATAATTATATAATGAGGTGTGATCTGATGCGAACCTACGGGAACGTGACATTTGGCCGCGTGTTGACGTGGCAGACCGGAAATTTTTTTCCTTCTTCTAATCTTTGGTTACACCATTCTCTCGACGGGTAACACTTTTTTCTCTAGATTATAGAATGGAACCCGTCTCCCCTGCCACATGAAGCCCCCACGTTGGTTCTCACAGTTCTCGTACAACTTTTAGTTCTCGCTGAAATGCAACCCATCATAAAAATTACTAATTTCGCCCTCACTAGATAAGTTATTTTAAGGCTTGGACAAACGATCTCTAAAAAAGAGTTTGAGACGGTCGCAGTGAAGAGAGTCGAATTTTTACGAGAATAAATGACTCACGGGACATGATTAGAAAGAGAGCATAACATTTTCGAGAAATATACAAGAGATGATTGAATAGAAAATATATTTTATGCGGGTATTTTCTTTGGAAGATACTCTGATCGTAATGGATATTCAGATGTTTCTTCAATATATTTGCAATCTTACAAAGATAATATGCAAATTTTAAAAATAAAAAAGTAATATGAAAACATGCAATTAGCATAGGATCTGAAGATTGATTAACAAGTCAAGAACTATGGAAGCTTCCGCTACGTACGTTTTCGTTTCAAGCAAAGCACGCGTTTGTTTGAGTAACTGAAAATAAAGGAGAAGTTACAAGTCATGGTCAACATATAGTTTCCAACTTCATTTTCTTCATATCATATAAACCCAGATCTTTATTTTCTTTAATTTTAATAGTGATTTGTACATAATATTTATTATATATGTTTTTTGATATTTTACATAAGTTGGTGATTGTACGCGTACGTATTGCGATGACCAAATCATTTGACTAAGGGCATGCTTAATTATTTATGCTTAACTCTAAGCAGCCACATTGATCTCATTGCATATATCACCTTAGCTAATTCACTATAAACCATTTCATTTTCTTGGGATTATTATATTTGATTATGTGATTTGGCTGACATCTTTTAGATGTGGTCTCTATTTCATTTATTTCACTTGATATTATAATTAATTTATTTATATTTAAAATATAAATTAATTGCATTACCCGTTTGTTACTTCTCACTAAATTCTTAGATTTCTAGTACATACAAATTGTCATGACAAAAATACAAGAGTTCATTTTTACATGTGACAAACATTAGTAATTAGCAAATGACACAATCTCACATTTTATATGATATTAACATTCAGTTGATTCAGATTGCGCAATATTTAATTGTACGCCTTATATTTCATATAATCAAGAGTTTTTTGAGTTTTTAATTGAAAATTTGAAATATATATGAAAATTTTGTTTAGATTTATGATTTTAAAGAGCACAAATACAAAGAGAAATGATGTATTGATACTTTAAAAACAATTTTTTTTGTGTACATAAGGTTCTTTCCCCTATAATCAATACTAAACAGTCTAAACATTAAAACATGCAAACTTAGGTTGAATGGTCGATTTTTGCCTCAAATCGATAAGATAGTTTTTTTTTGTACAATTTCTCATATTCCAAATAAGACACTAAATTCAAAGATAATGTTGGATTGACAAGCTCTTCAAAAGATTCAATGCACATTATTATACTATACAATGAGCTTACAAAAATAGGTCTCAACTATCTCATTCAAAATGGCTTCATGACTTTTTATGGCGTTTGATGTGTGGTTATAAAGGTACCGCAATATTGTTGCAGCACAAGCCATAAATAACAGGAAATTTAGATATAGTCATCTTTGAAAAAAAATTGTAGAAAAAAGGCACCGAAACTAAGAGGCATCAGCACATCGTAAGATTTAAATCATCACATAGTAGCCATTTATGCTAGTTGTCCCAATCATCCATAAGCTTTGTTTAAGTTCTATCAAAAACACTTCTCCATACTCAATACAGTGCCGAAAATTACAGTGAACAGCAAAATAAGGCATTCAAGTTCGCATCATAATCAAGGTTGCAGATTATCACCGTTAGTACGCACCGGTTTTTACCATTTAGCGGTTCATATAGCGTAGAACACCCGCCTTATCTATCAGTGAATAACAGGCTTCAGGGGATGTGCTCGGAGCTTTGACAAATCCAAACTTGCATCCAGCTCTTCATCTAACTCCCCAACAACGCTTCTGTAACACCAAAGGAAAAATAAAGAGTTATACGATATTAGAAGTATCCTAGGAAACATTTTACTATGTAATGGTAAATTTGGGCGTAAACATACATGTTGTCGCCTAACACAGATACACTAATAGGTGACAAAGAAACAAGGATTTTTTTCTTCTGATTTGGTTCTAGGCTGGTCAGCTCTCATTGCTACTCTGTTCTTTGGCCTTTTTGGTTTCACGGGGTTGGCTTCACTTTTGGTTTTATGGTTTTCTGGGTAGCTTATACTTTTAGGATTTTTCCTTTTTATTGTAATTTCTCATTTATGCAATAAAATTCCTTAGCTTATCAAAAAAGAAACAAGGGAATTTTTTACTTGGTAATACTGAATTTGGACGTAAAAAACATACATGTTGTCACCCCTGATGATGTACAAACCCAACACAAGTTGCTGGACACCTTCCTGCAAATCAAAGTACACTTGAATAATAATTTCCAGTTGAGATGCTCAATGAATAGAGAGTGAGACAGAGCAAATGATTATAAAACCACAGAAAAGAAGCTACAATCAATCACTCGGCAGAAGATTCGTGGCTGTGACTTGCTATACATGACCGAGAAAAACAAAATTTTCAGGGTTCGATTTACAATAGTGAAAATTTTCATGGAACTTGAATTCTTTGTCCTGTTTCTCTCTGAAGGGAATTCAATCTTTAATTTTCATTCAACTACTACATAGCCACATAGTTTATGCTTATATTTGAAGCAATTACTTCTGATACAGGGTTTTCAAGGAGCCAGAATATATTTCAAATTTTATGAACTTGAAAAAATATAGTAAAACCCTCTTCATTGTAATATGGCTTTGGATTTTAATGATTTCATTTTGCAAACCTGTGACACTCTTGTTGCAAAATCATGGCAACATGTATCGATTATTTTTTTGGTTCTGAAGAAGAGAGTTGTTTTCCAAAAGTGAGGTGCTGCCTTCCACTTTTGCTTTCAATGCAGTTCAAACCAAATCTGGGTAAAAAGATGTATGAGTTATGTTCGTCAGAGAGTTCATTTGTTTATATTATATCTTCAACATCCGTTTATCAAATTAGAGAAAAACGAGATCCTAACACTAAAGTTTGGTTGGCTCTTGCTTGTGTTTTTTTTCTGAAAACCAAACACCAGAAAATATTTATTTTCCCTCAACAGACCCTAAATATAAAGCTTTTGCAGGGAGTGCACCTCGGGTAAGCTACAGGCCAAAACCCCAGAGCAAACCAAATGTCAATATCTACATGGACTTATCATCTGCATAAAGAGTATACTAATACAACAACACATATATGGATATGGGCATGCTGTTAACTTAGAACAGTTGGGACTCTGGGTACAATAATATCTAAATGAATTCAACCCTAAAAACCTGACTCTTTTTTGCATCAACAGATGTAAATACATACCTTGGTTGAAAAAACTCGCTCATGAGATTCATCAAGTATAATATTTGTAGCCTGGTCAAAACCTCTCAGGACCCCCTGATAAGGAAACAACAATAGTTAGTAAAAACTATAAACATGGTTTCCATGTGTAAGGTTTGGCTAATATGATTCATTTTCTGAACTCACCACTATGTTGCGTCCATCATTTGTAATAACTGAAATGGTTTCTGCCAAAACCCAAAAGCTTCATAAGTGAAAATTACCTCATTTAATTAAAGATATAAGAAGTCAGCAACAGAAAACATAAATTTAAGAAAATACTAAGAACCTACAAAAATGATAACCAGTGGCAATAAATCAAAGAGATAATCCCCAAGAAATGTACAAAGGTATATACAAACGAGCAATGCTGGGAAAGTGGAAAAATAAATAAATGAGTAGTATTAGTGGCATACGATCTACTAGAGACTCAAGTCCAGGCCCAGTTGACATTGTGCAGACTTCAACGACAAATTCTTGCTTAGCACTTCAGAAAAAAATTCTGCACCCTTCAAAAAGTTTGCTGTACCATAAGTAGTGCAGAAATTCAGCTTCGGGTTCACAGTAATCTTTCAGGTTCAAACAAAAAGTAAAACAGAATACAGTCACCATATTGCAACAACAAAAATCAAATATAAGAGGATTAAGTTTAGGGTGTTCCTTATTAGAATGCACACTCATCAGAAGTAGCCAAAGCTCTAATATTCATGAAAGACTCCTCAAGCTAATTTTACATCCATCAGGAACATATACATCTTCATATCCAGTTATCAGCATTAACTGATCCTCATGAACATCAGTCACTTAAGTTGAATCATAAAAAAAAACCACCACTTAGGTCACAATGATGGTTTTCATGGCAAACCAGAAGTACTGCATAGGTAAGTATAGAACTAAAATCCAGAGGCTGCCTTGCTTGCACGAAGAGCACAGTGAGTAGAATCTGCAGCATGTTTCTGCTCATTATTATTCATCCCCTCATGGATGCATATTAGGAGTTCCAAAACCCATTAAAGAGTCTGGAAGGGAAAATCGGAGAACCACTAACATACCCTTCATATCAACTTCTATCTCATTCAAGTTAAATAAATTCACAGGAGAAGTTTTCTTGATGTGGGTACATATAAAGTGGACACTGCACCAAAAAGCACATTCAAGAGCCCCAAAGAATCACCAAGACTCAAACTTCAGCCTATTTTTGACACAAGTTGTTCACACAGACCTTGAAATCTCCATATTAACAACCAAAGACAAAAGGGTTTTGTAGGGGTGGAAGGGAAATTTTGTAGAAAGTAAATGTCTGAACCAAGATGATAGGGTGAATTAGAGGTTCAGCCACTAAGTAACATGAGTGTTTCTACATGGCCTCAGGTGCCCAGATAAAGATGATTTTGAGTGCTAATACATAAATCCATGAGAAAAATTTACAACCATAACATAAATGAATCACACAATTTGGTTGGGGAATTTTATCAAACAGGTGGTGTGCATATGTTCCCAAGAGCAAGAGCTACACACAAACACACATTTGTGTACGTATAAACTGAAAATCATATACATATGACAAATGAAGCTCCAAAAGCTTACCTGCTCAACGTTGAGAGAGACGATTGCTCTGTGATTTTGATTCTCCCAGTTTCAGCGAGAGCCTTTGGTCCGTCTTCTTCTGTGCTCCTTCTTCGCGATTCGGTTTTATATAGCGAGTTCATCACTATATTGGGCTTAAGCTGGCTGGGCTGGACCTGGTGTGTCCACCGGGCCAACTGTTTAAGATATTAATAAACGGTTGTAAACTTAATGCTTTAAATACAAGCCTACAAATGAAATCTGGAATCCTCATTACATCTCTCTCCTTGTTATAACCGGTTTAACATCTCGTTACAATGTTTAAAAAATGAAATGTGTTTCAATAAATTAAAATCAATTGTATCAGTTGAAATTATTCAATCTATTGACTAATTGTTATTTGTAGATTTAATTGAACTATTTGTATGATAAAATAGGGTTCAAATAAGACTTTAATCGATGACTTGTAGGTTTGTATTCAAAACATGGTTTACAAGGGAGTGCATCCCATTAATAAAAAGGAAAATTACATGTCATTACGGTGAACTATACTCGATTATCGTGTCACCACAGTGAACTTGAAAGTGTTTCATTTCACCACGGTCAATAATATTTTAACATCAAAATCGTTAAAAATTGATGGAAAACATTCATTTCTCATTCACATGTGAAAGTATAACTTTATATAATGACCAAATTACCCTTTACTTAAAAATCAAAATAATTTTACATTCACCACCTTCGAGCTCGCCGGCGAATCAAGACTCCAGCAAATCTCTCCGTCTCCACCGTTCACGTCCTAAAATATTATTTTTATTTTTTACATTATTTGGATAAATGGTACTTTTGACATTTCAAATAAATTCTAACACCGTTAAAGATGTTGAGCGAGTGAGGTATTAAAATTATTAACTGTGATGATGTAATATACTTTCAAGTTAACTGCAGTGAAATTGTAATCCCTTATTGTTCACTGTGGTGACATCTCTAATAAAAAAGGAGGTCGGGTAATTAAATGGATGATTCATAATTAGTTGATCTTCTCAACATAATTAACCGTTAACACCACAGCACAGCCTCTTGTGGTCATCAATCCTCCTCAGCCATTTCCAGACTCCTCTCTCACTGTACTTGGTGAGAGCTATGGAGTGGCTGAGCTCTTCTGCTTCTTCTTCGTTTTGCCCTCAAATCTCCTCCACGACCTTCAATTCCTTCTGTTTCGCATCATCATCATCATCCCCAATTCGGTGTCGCGTGCACCTCCTCAGAACCTTCAATGGAGCTTCTCCAAAACCAATCCACGCCTCCAATCACTCCAGGCTCGGGATCGTCAGATGCACCGGCAAGAAGGTCGAATTCGAACCGGAATCACCGTCCGCCATGGACTGCGTGGGGACGGAGCTCGACGTGGAGTGCACGGTCTCTTCCCAGGAAGACGACGCCGTTTCGGCCATGGATTCTTCTTCCTCCTCACTGGTGAATTTGGAGGAGGTCTTGGAGTGGGCGGTGTTGGTGTCGCCGTTCTTCTTCTGGGGCACGGCCATGGTGGCGATGAAGGAGGTCTTGCCCAAGGCAGGTCCGTTCTTCGTCTCAGCTTTTCGTCTCCTTCCTTCTGGCTTCCTCCTCGTGGCCTTCGCTGCCTCTCGGGGAAGGTCGTTGCCCTCTGGAGCCATGGCTTGGCTCTCCATTGCGCTCTTTGGTCTGATTGACGCTACTTGTTTTCAGGTTAGCTTCAGACCAGACCAGCTATGGCTTCATTTGTGTTAATGGTGATTATTTGTGTAATTGGTGGTATTGATGGCAATTGCGATGAACAGGGGTTTCTTGCTGAGGGGTTGCAGAGGACATCGGCAGGTTTGGGCAGTGTAAGTTTTAGTTGTAATGATTCATTGCTTCAACTTGTTACTGAAATTTATTGGTAGAAATTAATTAAGTTATGTTCCATATTACATAATGTATTGATAGAATAGGCGCAAAATACACTCTTATCGAAATAATGGGTATATTATATACACTCTTGACAACATGAAGTTAAATGATTATATTTGATACGAATTTTGTGTATTTAATATGATTTGGTCAAATGATGCTTAGTAGGGAGGTGATGAAATCATGGCATGAGCCAAACCAGCCATGATGTATTGTAAGATATTCTTTTACTTAGCTCAGTAATCACTATAGCTCATGTGCAAATGGATTGCAGGTTATTATTGATTCCCAACCGTTGACAGTCGCTGTTCTTGCTGCTCTTTTATTTGGTGAATCCATTGGAATCATTGGAGCCTTGGGGCTTGTACTTGGGGTCGTAGGACTCTTACTTCTTGAGGTGAATTTAATATTTCTTGACAGTAATACTATTTATTATAAACTCTGTGTACTTATGTTTGACCTGATGAACTTTTGTATGGTCCATTTCAGTATTTCCTAGGAACTTTGAGTGCTTTTCACCTATACCATTTTTGTTTAATTTTCTTTTAATACCTCATTTAGGATTAATATATGATTTTCAGGATGAATGTTCTAAAAGATATAAAGAAGGTTTGATTACAAGCTATCCTTACTTGGTTTATATGTGGACTACAAATGACACAAGCATATAAACAAAGTTGTACTTGCAAATATTTTCATGTCTGTTAGCATTGTTATTTTGATTATATGTGTATATGATTGATGATAACGTTTTTGTTCTACTTGTGTCTGTAAGATGGTATATAACGAGAACATCAACAACGGCAGGACATATAATTGCTTCACATTAGCTCATCATGGCTTTAAATTAGCTCTTAACGGTTTCTTGAATTATGCTGCTTTTAAATGTTGATGCCAATTTTTGCAGGTCCCTGCACTCACTTTTAACGAGAGCAACTTTTCTTTATGGGGAAGTGGGGAATTGTGGATGCTTCTTGCAGCTCAGAGCATGGCAGTTGGCACTGTCATGGTCCGTTGGGTTTCCAAGTACTCTGATCCTGTAATGGCAACTGGATGGGTAGGGTATCCCAACTCAGTAGCTTATAATGCATCCCCAATTAACATTCTCCCTAGGACTGTTGATTAGGCATTTGATTATTTGCAAGCGTGCATCATATATTATATTTTTGTAATTATTCAAGTATAGATTGGTCTTCCTTTTTCTACTTTATTCTCTATTGGTTTAGCTATTACTGCATTCTCTAATGGTCTTCCTTCCAAACATTAGTGAACCTTGCAATGTTCCAACTTCTAGGAAGTAATAGCATATTATTGAACATAACCCGGACACTCGTGTGATAAAAAAGGGGTGATTAGGAAGAATAATGCACATGAACTTTTATCGCAGCACATGGTTATTGGGAGTCTTCCTCTTGTGATCATCTCTATTCTCAATCATGATCCTGCACTTAGTGGAAATCTCAAGGAGCTCACTGTGAGTGATGTATCAGCATTGCTTTATACCTCAATCTTTGGAAGTGCCGTCAGCTATGGTGTATACTTCTACAGTGCCACAAAAGGTCACCCTCTTTATTTCATCATATTTTGATCTTGTGATATTGATTTCTTAAGATATGTTCACCCTTCTTCTGTGATAGTCTATTTTTTGATGTAGTAAGTTGGTCATTTTGGTGAGTTATTTTGAGTTACCTCGTGCTTTATTAATATAAAGATGTTACTGATATAGATTTTCCCTTGCTGCTGCCTTTCAGGTAGCTTGACAAAGCTCAGTTCTCTAACTTTTCTAACCCCAATGTTTGCTTCAATTTTTGGGTAAGATCATCCAATGAAATTTAGATATAGAATGAACTGCAACTCAATTTAGTTATTCCAAACGATTTGATGTAGCCCAAATATGCATTTCCCCGCCTTAGCTTTAATTGTTTTTAATGGTAATGTTATGATTTCAACTCACAGGTATCTTTATCTTGGCGAGACCTTCACACCCATACAACTGGTTGGGGTCGGTGTTACTTTGGTTGCAATATACATGGTGAACTATGGAAAATGAAGTGTGTGATCATGTAAACAAGGCTGGCTCTTGATCTCTGGGCTCAACCTCTATTCTCATATTAGAGTGGATAGCTTGTCATGTACACACCTTGGAAGAAGGGAACACAGAGATAGGAAGATTGAAACATGGAATACTACTGCACAAGCACCTATCATGACATGTTACTGTAAAAGTTTGAATAGAATACCATGTGCACATGGCATTAGACAGGTTCAAAATGTTAAGCCTATCAACTCAAATATGTGATTTCATGGTAGGCTGCTTTGAACCCCCAAACCTAAACTATAGGCTTTAGATAATAGGGGAAATACTACGTTTTGTAGGAAAGATTCAGGATAATTTTTTGTTATTTGGTGTTACCTGTACAGAATATCAATTCTTCATCCATATTTACTTTCGTAAATAAAGTTGAGAGCTTATGATATTGATTTTTGGGAGAAAAATGTATTGTTTGAGCTAATTTCTTGGATAATGGTTAATGTGGATAGCATGATGGATGTTGAAAATGTTATATTGTATATCACATGTTGCAGTGTACAAGGTTTTGGATAGAGATCAAGAGATATGACAGATTGACAGGAATCAGAAGTCATGCAAGTAAACAAGAACCAACAAGAAAGTTAAGTTGCAGCCATAGCATCCTCATTTATGGTCCACAACCACAATACAAAGCTGTCTTGACCTGAAGCCTGGAAAAATAGTGGCATCTTGTCAATTGTTGGGCATGCTGATTCTTTAGTCTTACTGCAGCTGGTACTGACTTTGTGACATGTGAATCCAATTGAAGATTGAAACAAATTGAATATGGGCATTTTAGGCAAGTTTACTTCACCTTGCTCTTTTCATTTACTGCAGAGTAATAGATGTTGGTGAAAATGAATTCACATGCTGTCTATAAATTGATTTCCTCAAAAGAGAAAGAGCCAAGAAACTACATAAATGGAAGTAAAGGAAGACTTCATGTGAAGATCTTCAATGCAACCAGTTGGTTGTTTGAAATACAATGTCACCTAAGAACAAATCATAAGCTAATGATCCATTACAGAAAGTCCGAAACTAAAACTAGAAAATTGGTTGCAAGTTTGCACCCTCTTGAATCTGTTCTTCATTGAAAGCCACAATACTGAATGATTGCTCTGTTTGTTCATGTAGATGCAGCTACTGCAACAGCTTGAGGACCTCTATTCCCACCAACTTTGCCACGCCCAAAGTTTCTTCTTTTCCCACATAATCCCCTTCTGCCTTCTTCCATTGTGTGGCCTGATTCAAGTGAACTCTGATCATTCTCCTTGGTGTTGGACCTTGAAGTCCAGCGATCAGTTGAATCTGCTGAATTGAGTTCCCATGAAGAAGAAGAAATCCCCCAATGTTGTTGCCCACCACCACCCACAAAGCTGTTACTTCCGGATGATTCTTCCTCTTCTAGCTCTCCTCCCCCCAGCTGAGTGCCTCTACCACTCCTCACTGTCACATACTTATGAAGACTTGGTTCCATCAGATCATCATTGACAATCACCTCAGATTCTACAAAAGGGTCTTTGTGTTGTGCTCTCTTCTTCTCAGCAAGAATAGTAGCAGAAGGAAGACTGTGCTCAGTTCTGCTAAATTGATCAGTTGGGGTTCTCATTCGTTCTTCAGAGAATGTACATGACAAAATGGAGCCTGTGCTGCAGTTGAGGTCAGCCACAGCTTCGACTATGGAGTTGGCCTTGGTGACACAAGGAGGAAGGGAAAAGGAGTTGGGGTTGAGGGTGCTCTTTTGTTGGAAGTTCTGGATATCTTCAAGCAACAGGGAAGTGTAAGATGGATTGGGATTGGTAAGAGATTCAGGATTCAGGTCTAAGTCTTGGGATTGCCTGGAGGACCTGCTTCTTGTTAATGTTTGGTGAACAACATTCCTGGTGACTTGGGTCTGTCCTTTAGCTTCCTCCAGAACATGCTGCTGCTGTTGCTCCTTAGCTGGACAATTGACAGTCATAACCTTGTTCTCAAGTGTACCTCTGCTGCAGATCTTGTGATTAGCTCCTTGACCAACACTTGGTTTCTAAATTACAACCAGCAAGATTAATCATACACGCCTACTACAAAAGGTACAAACTTTAGGAAGAAAATATTACCTGCCCATCTGCTTCACATTCTTTGCTTTTGACGTGCACTCTGCTGTTGCTGTTGGCATGGGTTTGTCCAGCTACAGCCTTTGTGGGTAGTGGATAGGCAAGAGAGTTGGGGTCAATCTCACTAAGAGGGTTTCTTCTGTAAGGAGAGTGCTCAGCTTTCCTTGAAGAGTTGCGGCTAAGCAATGCCTGCTGATTCTCATTAGACCCATTTGCATTAATTCTCGCAGGAGAGCGAGCCCGAGCATTCTCATTAGACCCATTCACAATACCTCTGGCAGGAGAAGGCGCACGAGGATTATTCTCATTCGTGCCACTCGGGCGAGTTCCTGCAGGAGACTGTGCACGAGGCGAGGCTGCACTTCTCGAACCAGCAGCCCCTCCCTCACCAACGTTTCTCTTGACAGTGATCCTCTTAACAGAAGTATTTGCTACCCCAGGCTCTCCCAGGGAAGGTACAGTAGCTGGAACCGAAACCATCTTCCCAGGCCTGCCATTAGATCCCCCGCTGTTAGCAGAAACAGAAGGCGCAGCAACATTAGCACTAGCAGTGCAGGAGCTGTTCCCTGAGCGCTTTCCGGGTGATCTACTGACTCTCCTGCTTCCACTGCCGCTCCTCTCCTTGCTGTTGGATCTCTGACTCTGCTGCTCTCTTTCTCTGCTGGGAGTCCTCCTCCTCCTTCCCTGAGGCGAAGGCCCAGACTGCCTGCTCCTTTCCCTGTGCTGACGCTCTCCGTCATTGTTGTCACAACCATTATCATCAGCTTCGTTGTGGTCGAAATCGAAGCTCCTCTTGGAACCAGAGTACTTCCTGCTCCGCTCAGCGCTGCTGCCACCGGAAGCAACCTGGCTGAGCCTCCCGCACTGTATCAGAATCGCGTCCACCTCTTCTTTTGTGCAGCTAGATGTCCTCACAACGGCACCAGTGGAACAGACCGTAGAATCTGTTCTGTTGGCGATGAAATTGGCATTACTGGTAATTACATTCTTACCAACCACTTCAAGATCTGTATCTTCGTGAGAAGAAGACACTGTGACTGTACCGACTCCATCTGGTACCTTGTGTTGCTGCTGTGTTGCTCTGTCATGGCTCTTTCTGTGCTTCTTCACCGAGCTCTCCTTTTCTTTTTCCTTTTCAGGTCTCGCCTGCACCTCCACCTCCACCTCCGTGGGCTTCTTGATCCTGACCTCCTCAACTGGCTGAGGATTAGGGTTGGAATTGGGTCCATTCGTCGAGTTTGGTTTCGTTACAGGACCTTTCTTGCTCATGCAGCTTCCCATGGTGAGACCCAATTTCAGAAACAGTGTGTGTAAATTTACAGAGCAGGATAGGGAAGAGGAGGGTAAAGAAGGAAGGGCGGAGAAGGATTTTGAATTGAACTGAGTTCAACTGGAAAATAATAAAATAGAGATAAGAGAAAAGGAGTGGTTGGAGAGTCGCATGGTTCAAGAAACATTTCAAAATACTGAAAATAGTAACTTTTTGGGGTATAAAGATGGAAAGTGGTGAAAGCATTTGAATTTTTCAGATATGAGCGGGCAACGGTGGGATAGAGACGTTCGATCAACGGCTACTCTGCGCGTGATGCTCACGTGCTAGCACCCAGATTCAAAATCGGCAGAGCCAGTAATGATTGCATCTTGTTCATGTTGGGCTTACAGGTAAGTTGGGCTGATTGTTATATCCCGCGGCCCATTAAATCTCTTGAGCACCGTAAGGGCCCATTGGGCCTCTGTGATTGAGAAAGTCTTAGAATTGCTTCTACGTACTTCATTTTGCATAAACAGAGAGAATTAAAGAAGGCGAAAGGACTTATTTTCTCCAAAATCATTGTCAATGCTTGAGTCTTTTCCCATTCCATCATGAGCCTCTTCGTTTCTTTCACACACCCTTTTAAATTACCCCAACGGTTACAACAAACCAAGACTACACGGTCTCCCATACACAGTTTAAAGCTCTTCTACTTCCTTGGCTCCTAAGTTTCATCTTTCTCTGTCTTTTTCACTCTCATACTGACCAAAGAAACTCCATCACTGTCATATTTATATTCTTCTTTCGGCGTCTTTCCCATGTAGTGGATTCTTCAGATACTAAACAGTATCATACCTAAGGTAATTTCACTTTTACGGACAGTGCATCTAAAGCTAATGTAAATAAAAGGCAAGACTCACTGTTCACTAATTTCCTTTTTTC
>JAYMTP010001900.1:0-21762 GCA_036897365.1 Geranium brycei
TACAACACAACAGTAATATAATGCCGATTTTATTTCATTGCAAACGATGATAAAACTATTACAGACTACTTTGTATTGGACTAGGGCACAAATCCTACAGTTTATTAGCTTTCTCAGTTAAGCCTTCTGTGTATAAATGTAATTCATCCAGTTGAATGAAATATCACTGTTGCATTCATTCCACTTTCTCTAATTCTCTATTTTCAAGTTCTTTAAAATACATTGTTGTTTGTTTTTCCTTCTAAAAAACTAACAATATGAACCAGCAGAAGATACAATAGTAGTGCTTTTGCCCGAAAGAAAGTTGTCACTACTGCAAAAATATGAAAAAGAACGCAAGAACTAACTATCACAGAAACAACTTCATTAAAAAAACAATTATCCATAGTAGCATTCTACAATCTTTAAGAGTCCTAAAACATGTATGCCTTTGATATACTTCTTCTCTTGTTGTTATAAACAAAATACATAGAGAAGGTTCCATATTATTGTTAAATCATCTCCTACTTACTTAATGATAATAAAATACTTAATCTGACTTCTTACAAATTTCAGTTTCGTGGTTCACCTTTAGAAAACTTAAAATTGAGACAAGCAAATAATAGAGATTAGGAATTACCGAATCAACTAATCGACCATGAAAATAAATGTTAAAAAAAACTGAAACTAAATGTTTAAGAAACTGAAAAACAAAATAACGAAAAGGAAGTGTCCGGGAAAGGCAGGACAAACCAAGCCAACGGTTACTTGAGTGACGACATTACAATAAGAAAATTCTGAAAATGAAAATGGGAGAAAAAAACATATCCTATTTTTTGCGAAGGTTGGTTTTACGACCTCCCCATAGGGGAACTCAACGTTAAGTCAGTAACTTGCAACACAGTCATTTGCAAGGGCTGAAAATTTACAGTCCAATAGACATCTTGGGGAATTTATGTACATGCATCCTACGTATTTTAATTTTGAAATGGTTAGTAGGAGAAACTCCCTGACAACTGGGGTTTGGAAGATCGCAATTACGAAAGTATGACTCACAAAAGCATTACAAACTTATTCTTAAAGCAACATTAACTGCATATCACTATAGTCAACCAAAGGTAGACAACTTCTTTTGATTAATTGTTTTTGCTCCATCCATTTTTAGCAAGGACTGGGACTAGAGAAAAAAAACTGAAAGGGTTGGTAGGGATTCTAATTGGAACAGAGCAAGAAAAGAACACATGAGCAACATGAAAGGGAGCAGATAACATATTAAGAGGCACAAGAACCTATCATAACACCAAAGAAACAACCCACAAACAACAGAATACTCACGGTATGAATAGGACCAAGAATGGTATTCTGACCACCTATACCCACACACTTCTGGTTGTAATTAGGTGCCTTCCGTCCTTAACATGTAGCTTAATTTGATTAATCTACTATATGATTTCGTTTTCACTGTGTAATTGTAGGAACAATTAATCCACTTCAAGGAGTTGTTTCCTACATCAAACAGTAAACTGTCAAGCAAGAGTGTTCATAATAACATAAATACACTCAAAAGTCACCAAAGTTTTAGAGCTACAAAACCCAAAATGGAACCTTTATGCTGTATTAAAATACTCTTTTTAGAGGTATCAATTATAAACATGACAAATGACTACCAAGTCCATCTATCCTGTTTATCTTTTTGCACCATCCACCATTTGATATCTTTGGAGCAATGACATTATCTTGCAGGCCAAAATGAACAGATAGAAAAGAAGACGTTATGTACAGCATAGTGAAATCATGAACTGCAGCACGACGGATTGTTGGAAGACAATTGAAGTAAACACTACATTCTTAGATATATTAACTACAGAATATAAGATCACAACAACACCAAGAGTATTCCTTCCTAAAGCTGGATTCTCTTATTATTTTTAACTTCCAACTACGATCTTAAAACCAGAACTTGAACACATCACGGAATTATTTTTCCACTGTTTCTTAGAAATGTATTTTGAAACAAGAAGCCCATTTTCTAATCTGAGATAAGGAATTAACTGAACAAGTTTCAGTATAATTTCAGAACAATACATTTTAGTTTTCAGAAAATAAGCATTGCATGTAAGTATGGGAGAGAGAAATCTAGAACATGTTACGAGAATCCAAAAGCAAGAAATTCAGAATAATGCATTTTTGTTCTGAATGGATCCATATCAAAGTCATTCTTGGTAGCCAAGAGTGGTGGCAATTCAGTATATGAAAATGCACACTATTTACCGGAACGCAGTAATAATTTCCAAGTTGCTAGACATCTAGAAGAAGGAAGAGGCAAAAGCATGTATCTTTTTAAAGCGATCCAATTATGCAAGGGCCTCAAGCTCAAGCTCTTCTTGATCAACTTTTAGCAAGTGCTTGCTCTCAAGCATTTCAATTGGGGTAAACAATAGTAAACAGTCAACCATTTACCAAAACTTATACATGCACCCATATATTACACGCCACATCCAATTCATATCATAATTTACATGCAGGCACGCCACACAACTAATGCCCCGAGGACGATCCAGCTCAATTTAATTAAAATGTCTGAATTGATAGTTGTGTATATTTCAACTGTCTGATTTTGTGGAACTTGAATTTAGTAGAATTTATTTATGACTAATGGTACAAATTTCAAATGAGTAAACAAGTGAGGTTATTATATTACTATATAAAAGATGAAGGGTAAAAAACTCACAATTAACTTTTATTTTTTGCTTTAAAAAAAAACTTGTATTATTATTTTGTCGTTATTCACGTTATTTTCTAATTTTATATTTAAGTTATAAATATACTATTAATAATTTTTAGTCACATATAATTTGTGTTGTTCTTTTGATCCTTATACCTACAACCAGAGGTGAATCCAGAAATTTTTTCAAGAGGTGCGAAAATTCATACTATATTTTTTGTTTGACGATTTTTACAACCAATCCTAGACTACCAATAAACTCATCCCACCCAAGGTGCCCAGCGGGCCTCGGACCTAGAGAAGAAGTACTCTGACCTCTACGCTAAGCAGGCAAGAGAACTAAAAATTTAATTTTAGCAATAACATACTTAATTAATAAATTAATTTTAATAATAAAATAATTATTAAATGCATATAACAAAAAATAATTCGACTTTGATTATTTATTTTTTAGTTGAGTTGAAATTTAACTTTCATAATAATAAAATACTTAGTTAATGCATATGAAAAAAACTAATTTGAGCTTGATTATTTATTTTTAGTTGAGTTCGGTTTATGATAGATTAGACTCAAGCTTGACTCGTTTATCAAACGACTCAACGTTGCGCTCAAAATCGAATTTTTAATATAGCAAGAACTCGAGTGACTCGTTAAAACCAAATGCATATAGCATGAGAAATAAGGAAAAAGATCAATTAGTTGTTGTTAGCCATGTAAGATTAGATTAGTGAGTGTATAATGAAGCATTTTAAATGCTATGCCAAGTGGGGATTCCAACTCATGATTTGAGTTGGGAGCTGCTCTCTCACCACTAAACCACGTGGCTAATAGAATAACATTAGACAATTTTTAGATATATTATAATTTTAAGGGGGTGGGCAAATGTAATTTCCGGTAGAAATTTGACATTAAAAATTTTCAAAATTTCCGAAAAGGGAGGGCGGCTGCCCCTCCTTGCCTCTCAGCGAATCCGACCCTGCCTAGAACACAATCTTTTAACATATATAACAAATTTTAATAGTTGAATATTACTAATTGCATCGTACATCTCGCGATGTGCAACATATTGTTAGTAATAATTTGGTAATATATTTGAAGTCAAGTCATAATTTATCGAGAGTTGAATTAGGTACTATATTTATGCAAATATATTGGAAAACCAAAAGTATTTTCTCCAATTTGATATTAAAATTTAGTAGTAATTTTATAGAGTTTACCACACTGAGGTATTAACATTTTTCCCTTAAGTATATTCAAGTTTGAAATTCTTTGAACGGCTCCTCGAAGGTTGTTATGTTCTTGCATTATCACTACTTCGGTTAACTTTTTATTTTTCTAAATGATAAAATAACTCAAATTTCCTACGTTATCTTTCTTTCCCTATGAGTTAAAATCTTTAAACTAAATTTTTTTTTTGTGGATTGCTTATATTTTCCGCTCAAACAAATGGCAAAAGTCAAATAAACTGCCAATCTTTAATACTTTCAGAACTATAACAACATAACCGCTTATTTGACTTACCACACTATTAACTTTTTTTGTGGTTTTTTCCTATTAAACTCAATTTTTTTACTTCAACCTCTTAAAGGTTTTTTTGGTAAATTTATTCAACTCAACTTCTCTAACTGTTATGTTGTTTATTATTATATTTCTTTTAGTGTAAAACTTTCAGAATAAGTCTTTGCTAAAAATATATATAGAGGGATTCACTCGGTTAATCACAGTTGTGCTAAATTTTGGGGTATTTTGTCTACTTCTTGTGACTTTCTTGCAACATATGACACTTGCAAAATTGGAAAAGGGTGTATTATAATAGGACAATTTTGCAGAATGATGCTATGTTATTCGTTAATAGCAAAAATATGTCGTGTTGCTTACATTTTTGCATCATTTTTTGCCATGGACAAAGAACGTGACACATTTTTGTAATTTTTTTTATTAATTTCTTGTGAGGCACGCATGTGTAGACTTTCTACTAATGTATTTTTGTAACTCAACATGTATTTTCATAATCTAAAATAGGTGTTTCCTTAACCAAAACATGTATACATTTAGTATTGTTGTATTGTTGTTTAGTTTATGGACATTTATGTAGACATCACTCACATGCGTGTTTGGGATTTAGACAATCTAAAACTCAACCCCTAGTGAAATTGTGTAACAGGGGTTAAGGACGGAGCAGTAAACGTAGTGTAACAAATGATCATAATAATTATGATAACATAACATTCAACTTTTAGGGTAAAAGTATAACGAAGGTTTAGAGTGTAACGAATGTAAAAAAATCGAGTATAAACAATGATTCTTAGTTTGCACCATAAAAGTAATTTTTAGATGAGTAATCCTTATGTATATATAGGGGCACATTCAAGTGCGAACTAGGAAAGTTGTGCGAACTGTGAGAACCATCTGCTCGCACGTATTTCCTTTATTAAGTCATGTATTTCCATAAAATAGTCAGTCGGTGTTTTAATTATTATGACGTGTATTTCCATAACATCGGTGGAATTGTGTAACGAGGAGTCCCTGGGTGTAATGAGGGGGGCGAGTATTTTTCTATAGGAAATCAGTAAACCCTGAAGGGGAATGGTGTAACGAGGGGTCTCTGGGTTTAACGAGGGGGACGGGTATTTTTATATAGGAAATCAATGAATCATGTCGGGGGAATGATGTAACGAGAGATCTCTGGGTGTAACAAAGGGTTATAACGGGTTATGGAAATATATATCATAATAATAGAAATACCGGCGGACTGTTTTATGGAAATATATAGCTTAATAATGGAAATACACGCGTATGTGTCACTACCAAGCTGTTTCGCATGGCGTGGTCTAGTTCGCACCAGATCATGACCCTATATATATATATTAAAACCCCGTGGACAATTAAGATATCACCTTTTACACAATGATTGAAAAAAAAAATTACATTGCCTAAAGTGAAAACGCAAATAATTTGAATAGATTGCCTAAGGTTTAGATTGCTTTATTTATTTTTTCATACAAGAGAATAGGGCTGAATTGAGGTGACGTTGTGGTTTTCAGCCAGTAGTGGAACAATGACCAACACATGACAAGTGGTATTATTGGATTTGGAGATCAACAATCTTGTGGTAATGCAAGTTGCTCAAGGCTCGTCACTTATGTTTGCATTTTTCGGTTTATATATATAATCAATTGTATGACGTTTTAGGTTAAATTTGACATGTGTTGGTAAAACTTGTTAAGTGATCCGTGAATCGAAACTCATTTTCTCATGTGAGATTTGTATTTGTACGTTGCCCGCCGACCTCTACAATTGTGACGTTACTTTTACTTTACTTTCGTTTGTTTTTCATTTGATATTTATAAGTAATGAAAGTTAACTCTCTATTAAACTATTTTGGTGTGAAGAATCATTTTAAGGGTTCAAAATATGAGTGACAATTTGTTATAATAATACTTTGAAATTGTTCACAATAGTAGAATGGATATAATTTCTCTTGCTGTAATGCTTAAGACAAGATGCTTATCAAAGTATTGCCTTGTATGTTCTTACAAGAGTTGCATTCGAATACTTAAACAACGGATGAAGCAATGGGTTCCGGTTACTGAGAATGTGATTGCAAAAGAAACATCTTCTCATTTTGATAAGGTAAAAAGAATAAAGTAGCAAGACTTATTTGATATTGTCCCCTTGTTCTTGTGGACCATCATCTCCAACAGCTGCTGTAAAATTGCGTCTTTGATCAGCAGTAGCAGTAATAACCGGCAGCCATATATCAGCCGTACCACTCAAGAGTGACTGCACCTCTGGATCAGCTGAAGATATCATCTCATCCACATCATCTAGCTTTTCCGATAGTTTGTCCAGCTCCTTGGCTATTTCCAGCTGAAGCGTTCAACGGTAAGGAAAGAATGTCATGTTTGAGCATCATTCTATAGTTAGAACGTAAATGTGATGTGTCGTATTACCTCGTCAAGGTGTCGTGCCGACTTTGCAGGAAGTTTTGTAACCTCCAGTCCAAGAGCTTCAATCTTCTTACGCAATTCAACTTCTTCTTGGTTGGTCAATTCTTCCATCTGAAGATATTCATTTGTTTCTATTAAAATCTCAAGGCCAATTATCTAATGATGTATTGAAGATAATGAAAATGGAAGATGTATCAACATTAAGCGATGTAACTCATAATCAACATTTGAGTGAAAACAACTCATAATTGCTCATATTTCTATAAGTACTCCTGATTGTACATTATTGGCAACTGCACGTGTTCAATCTCTGAGTTTCCAATTTGCAATACCAGGATACTGACATAGGTCTAAGCTATTTCATCCCGTGTCCCTTGAATCATTTCAGTTTTTACTTGTCAATGCATTGATTTTTCATTAGCTATTATGCATACACTTTTTTTTAATCAGCAAATGAAAGGAGTTATTAAAGCTTGGCAGCCCAAAACGGGAGCCAAGCAACCAAAGCCAGCAAACAAGAGGTAAAGGTTACAGATGAACAATAAGATTATTTCCAAAATAACTCCTAACAGATTGAAAAATCAACAAAGCAGCCCAACTTCCAAATTCAACGTAGAATAAGCAACCTTTGAACCCAACAACACTTCTTACGGAGTCGCCACAGCTTCCTTAAAAATTATATCATTGCCCGTCATATGCACACACTTATACAATTGATATTACATGCTTTTGAGTTCGTTAAATGAGATTCAGGGGAGTAGAGAGTGGAATGTTATTCAAAAGGAACTGGTAAGAGAATATAACTCATATTAGGATTTAGGAGCGAAAGACTTTGCCCAGCAACTCATTGCACATACAGTAGTTGATTTAAAAAATGTTTCCGATGTTTAGTTCCAATACCAAACATTTGTTAAATCTTACTTTGAAATGGATATTTCATAGTATGCTCTAACCCCTTCATAATTTGACCAACACTAAGCCGAAAAAGAATCTCATCACCTTGATGACAAAACAAATACAGCCCATACTTCACCCACCATCAATCTTTCTTCCCCATAACTGATACACTAATTTACTCAATTCATGTTTTTAGTTTGCAATCTTCCAATTTTGACAAGTTCGGCTACAGGATCCTTGTATGTATAACCTAGAAAATTTTCTTCCCCAAAACTACACAGTCCAAGATACTCTCATCATCTAGGATCCAAACACTGATGATAAAGAAACTATTAATCATGTATCATTCAAGCAAAAACCACCAATCCAATCCAATCCAATCATATCAAGCAATAAAGTTGAAGTAATGATAAACAACAGCAGGGATAGCAAATGACAGAAGAATTGGAAGGAGGCAATTTCTGATCCCAAACACATAGAATCTTAAAATTACGAATACCCAAATCATTATTATCACCGATCTGAAAATCTGTCAATCGATTACAGTTGAAATTGGAAGCAGGGAGGAGGAAGGTTACCTCCTGGAGGAGATTAGCGAGGAGCTGAAAGAGCTGGGCGTCTGGTTTTGCCATGGTAAGGTTGCTCAATTCGTCGATGCCCATTTTGCTTGCCCTCTTTTGTTATGTTAACACGCCCCTTCTATTCCTAATGCCCACTCATTAAGTTTGGCCCACCAATTTGGGCCCGGAACTGGTCTCCAATTTAGCTATCAATTATTTAATCTCATTTTATTCCAATTTTAACATAATCTATCAATTTGCATGGACATGTCTCTCTCTATTGGCGAGTCACATTACCATTACCTCTCACGTTCCAATTTTTAAGTGTCTCACGACATTTTTCGAGACACACCATTTCGGTTGGTTTTTGAGTAGTGTTCTAAAAATCAGGTTAGGCAGGTACGTTGTTTATATTATTTTAGATTCATTAGCACTTACTTTTTAAAGAGTAAAGGTTTTGGATCGCTTTGGTTTGGAGGTTTTTTTGGGTGTGGCGGCGGTTTCCGGCAAAATGAAGGAGGAGCGGAGGAGGGAGAAAATGCGCCAAGGTAGAACCATAGTGAAATCTAGATGACATTTGAATGAAAACTTGATTTTCAAACAAAGGGCCTTTAGGTCGTTTTAACCTGAAATAATGTTAAATGATAAATAGAAGAGTATTTGGGTCATTTATGAAATTTCAAAAATATAAAAATGTAACAACTAACGATGTTAGTACATTGAGAAAAAAAAGTTTTTAGTGATTTGCGACATTAAAAAACAACTTTAGATTGTCTATCTGATAACTCAAACTATCTTTTTTTGAAGGAAAACTCATGTTATTTAATTGGTAATTAACTCGGCATCAAGCCGGACAGCTGAGACAACGTTTGGTGGGACAAATCCCTCACCATGATCCCAATACTGCTAGTTAAAACATATTTGGCTAGTTTGTGAGCCACTGAATTACAAGAACGACGAGTAAAAGATATAAATATGTGTGCCCCTAAGATAGATAGAATTCGACGACGGTCTGAGATGATGCCCCCAAAAAATGTTTCTAACCTGTTTCTCACACCTGATGTGGTCTACTACCCGAAAACAATCAGATTTTATCACTGCATCTACCATTTCCTTCCCTTTTACCCATGAGAGGGCTTCCCTGACACCCACGACCTCCACCTCTTCTGGGTGGAGATGTCCCGAGAAGCGTCTACAAAGTCTCCCTACTAACCTACCCTCTGAGTCTCTACATGCAAATCCTACGTTCCAAACCCCCCCCCCCACCTCGGCGTCCAAACCACCGTCAACGTTAATCCTCAGGGCTCTCTCCCTGGGCGGTTCCCAAGCTGGTTTTGCCACAGGGTGCCCCTATCCTATGATGGCCGTCGGAGGCCTAGTCGTATTCCATAGTTTTCGGCACCCTTTTGCCATAGATAAATCGAACTATCTAGATGTGCACAGCCTCAATTATCTCTTAAAATTAGTTTAGTCTCACTTTACTTTAATAATATTAACTATGCTAATTTTTAATCATGATATCCAATGTGTTCACAACTATAGTATGAGTTAATGTAATCCACACAACAAGCATCAACAATCTTAACCTTCTTACACATTTTTCACTCACTTATAAGTTAACAGTCTTGTAGACCTTTCGATCGTCTTTCTCATCTCTATTAAAGACCTAATTAGAGATGTTTTGGGAGTGACCTATGACGATTTGAATTCGCCCATCTGAGTGGTTGTTACAAGCTAGTTGCTTGGTGAACCAGAACTTACAAACGATATCTGTTTTTTTGTTGATTTCAGATCACCATGGTATTGTGATTCCACGAGCCTCGATTTGAGAATTGAAAACATCGGCCTGGACAAAGAACACCTTTATGTCTAGTTAGTCTCGATTTACATTTTAGGGCTTTGGGCCGGGAATGAATCTAGACATTTAGGGTGAATGAGAGGATACTATTCACAACTCATTAAAATGAAATGCATTGTAAAATCAATGAAACTCTCATTTACACAATCATAATGACACGCCAATCTATTTTGTTGAAATACCATCAGACCTAAATGAACAATACAACTATGAAACGACTCTATACAATAAAAGATCTTCATATGAAACAATGTTCATGTACTTTGACATGCTCACCAGTGATGAAACAAGGGATAATGACAGTTTACTACATCTAACTATCTTGAAATGACACTTTCATACCCTAACTAATTTTCTCTCTTTTTCAGTACCCTGACTATTTTTATTGACGACTTACTCCTAAAACGCATAAAATATCTAAACTACTTCTGGTTTTGATTTCTATTCTGTCCAGTTTACTGCGGACCGATAGTGAAACAGACCATAAAATTTTCAATTATGTCCGGAATTAATCTGGTCAGACCATAAAATTTTCAATTCCATTATGAATTTGAACCAAGTTCAAATTAAATTCTGTCACTACCGATCTGTAGTAAACTGGGCAGAATAGAAATCAAAACCAGGAGTAGTTTAAGTATTTTAGGCGTTTTAGAAGTAAGTCGTCAATAAAAATAGTCAGGTACTAAAAAAAAGAAAAAATTAATTAGAATATAAAAGTATCATTTCGAAATAGTTATGTCAGTAAACTGTCATCATCCCATTAAACAATTACATATTCTCATGACACACCATAACTATGACACAATTGCTTATTCCTATGAAATACGTATTACCTGGAACACTACCGTAAACATTGGGTGGTTTCTAATATCACATTAACTACTTTATATGCAGAATTACTTTCATGCCCTTCGTTACATGACAAAAGACAAAAATAAATTGACAAAAACTTATATTTACACCCCTTGCCACTCACATACATCAATTTCAAGATCAGACGGTTAAAATGGTTTGTAAGTTTATATTATAAGAATGAGTTATATATATGTATATATATTTTTGAAAGAAAAAAAAATATATAAACTCATTCTTATAATATTATTCCCCTAATGTAATATATATGAATATTGAATATTATTAATTAATTTGTTAATGATACACGACAGTTTATTCATGACCCAAATTCAATTAACAAATAGACACCACCAAACATAGCCTTATATGGCAAAAGCCTAAACAATGGCTTGAGAGCATTGAGTGCAGTGCACCACTGATAAGTACAAAACCAGAAGCTGTGAATCTCTCCAATCAAATCCACCCATACCCGATCGTCTTCTCTTTGCCAAGTTTTGGGCTTTACCTCTGGCTTTCCTTCAAAACCGTCTAGAAGAAGAAGAAGAGTCGACGCCTCCATATGGGTCTTCTTGATGATGCTGTGGAAAGGGGAGGAGGAAGAGCAGCCACCACCAGCTTCAGTTTCATATGGGCTATTTGACAATCGCTTCAGCTGATCCATTAATCGTCTCCTTCTCACAGGTTTACTTCTCGATCCTCTGTCTTGCTGCTGGTTTCTTTGCTTTTCCAGAATCGTTATAGGTTCCAAGATATGATCTTTTTTTATTTTTTACATTTTTGGGTCGGTCCTGAAAACCCTAGCTGGCTTTCTTGCTGAAATGAATAAGTTTTGTTCTGGATGTTATTTTTTTTAATTCAGGGACCTATGAAGTGATGGGGTTTAGCTCATTTTAATCCCCTTTTCATTTTGTAGTGTCTAGCCTAACAAAGCAGTGTTGATTTTCCTCTTGTTTCCCAGTAACCAAAAAGAGGGTACTGAGATAGAGTGGATATCAATGTGTGCGGCCATTTACTTGAAGAATTTATTCTTACATGAAATGTTGTCAGGTGAGGAGTTCATTGCAATCAGGGGTTTTGGGGTTAATGTTTTGTACTGATTTAACATAGCTGGATAAAGGATGGGGGACATCATGAGGGAAGATTTTCTGGAACTAGATTTGAACCAAGAACCAGTGGATTCACATTCTTCGATCCTTCAATTAGAAACATTTCTGAATGAACTAGAAACTGCACATGATGAAATCGAGGAGCGAATCAGGCAGCTTGAAGCAGTTAACTTGAGGGCTAGGCAGCGGGAACAAATTCAGGCTCCGAGGGTGCCTATAACCATGACTATGTCCACGTCAGGGCCTACGGAGGAGACTGGTGTTTCTTCCCAACAAGTTGCAATCGAGGTCGATAAAAATAGAAAAAGGGACAGTAGCCATTTAATAGCCAAGGCATTGGCCATGGAGACGGATGCAAAAGAGGTGGGGAGCAGCAGCGGAGGATTTTTCGACTGTAATATATGCCTGGAAATGGCACAGGATCCTATAGTGACGTGTTGTGGTCATTTGTTCTGTTGGCCATGCTTCTATCAGGTGGCGGATGTTCATTCAAACGTAAAGGAATGCCCTGTATGTAAGGGAGAGGTGAGACATACGAGCATTATCCCAATTTATTGCAACGGGGGTAGTAAAGATGGCTACAAATCCGAGTCTGTCTTGAAGGTTCCTCCTAGACCACCTGCACCAAGGATTGAGAGTATGAGGCAACAACTGCTTCATCTGGGCTCGTCTTCTACTCGACTAGAAAGAATTCAGCGATTTAACAACATCGTTGCCGGTGCATTGAGGACCAGGACACATTCACATAATCCTGATGCCATGCATATCACAGCTCAAAATACCAACATAGCAGCAACCCAGTCATTGCCCCATTCATTCCAAGTTTCAAGATTGTTATTGCAAGGCCCTGCTTCATTTTCTTCACTTTCATCTGTAGTGGATTATGCAATGGTTTCTACTGCACAATTAGTTCAGGAACTTGAAACGTACATTCATACTCGCCCTGTAAGGAGAATCCATCAACGGTCTCCACAAAGCGTTGCTGCTGTTATACAACCCCAGGTCTCAACGGTGCCAATCTCTACCTCCTCATTAAGGAGCAGTAGGGATGTTTCAGCTCCTGCCCTTAACTTGGAAAACCGGACAGAAAATACCGCTAACAATTCAACAGTCCCCTCTTCTTTGATGAGAAGAAGTGATGTGCCCAGGGTCCCAGATGCAGAGAGTGGAGGCTCCCGCAGGTCTAGGAGGAGGAGGTAGAGATAGGCTGCCGAACGAAAATAATGAAGTCCGGATGATTTTCTTGTTTAAAACATTGTTGCAATGTAGCTGTGGGCTGAAAATTAAGGATTCTTGGTTTGAAAGAACCATGTGTCAATTTGTGCAGACTACCAAATACCAATATATAAGGCCCTTTCATTTCATTATGCAAAACAATTTTCCAGCTTCACAATGCCCATCAATGCTTGGCATTCAGATACACCTTTTTATGTCCTCTTATTTGCATAGGTTTGTTTTCTGATGAAGAATCAATTGATTTTTCACCTGCAAGGAGTGGAAACAGTATCTTGATTGGCATGACATGTTTCTTCTTACAAAGGACGGGCATGGCAACTTGTATCATATGCTGCTGTTGAAATTGGTGTAAGAAGAGCTATATGTTACTGTACAGCTATTTTTGAGGTACACGATTAATGGTATTCAACATTTCCTTTTAATCTTTGTTATCAAAATTTCATTATTAATTTGTATTATAAGAAACGGTCGTATTAAATTTCACCATTTTATCTGTAATTGGATCAATGATCTAAGTTGTAAAAATAGCTGAACTTGCAGTAAGATATCAAGTAAGGGAAAATGTCATCTATACTTCTTTAACTAGATGTTGTTTACACCTACCCTCCATTAACTAAAAATGAGTTTTAAAGCTTTTTAAGTATCAAATTATTGCACTTAGCTTAACTTCATTAATTTTCATGCCAAAATGATTGCATGCGCTTTGTACACGAGAGATTGTTCTTTTAAAAAAAATAGCAAAATTAGTCTTTGTCTAAAAAAAGGAGACGGGAGGCCTAACTCGAAAGTTAATAGCAACAACAAGAAAAAGATAAGCTGCAAGTTGTTATGCTCCCATTCTTCAGCTAATCCAAATCTCTAACACTCGCTGGCGTGTCCGCCTCCTTTGTGTCCGTCCACTCCCCTAAATATTCAGAGGATTTCTAAGTTTTCACCTCGTTGCGCTTCCCATGCTGCCTTTCAACGATCGAATTCTGCTGCCACTAGGAGCTGAAGCCACCATCGACCTTTTCAACTATGACTCTAACCAGTACTTGAAAATGAAGTTGAAGCCCAAATTTGGGTTGCTTCTTTTCTTTTCTTTTATTTTCAGCTAGAGTTTAAAAATTACAGAGCAAAAGGGTAAACATTTAAAATCATAATAAGAGCAAAATTGTATTTTAATTATAAAATTTATCGGTGTTAATTTAAGGAGTTGCAGGCGCGGGTAACATTTTCCCTAAAATAATTATTATCACTTTATAATTTGATCCATATCTTAAGTAATTAATGAAAGTGGAACTCATCTAACACCTAATATTCGTATATTGAGTCTTTTCCAGTGTAATGAAAATATTTATTTGGCCATTTTTGTAGTGGAGGAGTATTTATTTTGGATAGCTTAAGGAATAAGGCAGGGCAGCACTCGGATGTCACGTGTGTATGTGTTTTGTCAACTTCAGGTTGTCGGTCAAACTGGTCGTCGTTACTGCCTAAAAGCATTATAGATAAATAATTTAAAAATAAAATAAAATTGGTACAGAACAGTAGAGCGTGCAAAGGGACTGTTTGGTCTGCGATTGGCTTTATATATAAATAAATTCATCAAATCCAATACACAAACGAAACAAAGGGACACCACACCAATATAAAGACTCTTCATTAATTGTTTCAACCCCAAAACCAAAACCACTCTCTGAAAATGGAGCTTGGCCTGAGCCTAGGCGACGCCTCCAAGTCATTTTCTTCTGGTTTCATGGACAGAGCCCACCGCCAGAGACCCATCAGCGCCAATTTCTGTATGGGCTTATCAATCGGTCCTATTGCTGATGATGATGGCGACGAAGAAGAAGATGGGTTCAAATCATATGAAAATGGTGCAGAGGAGCCCTCGATTCAGCTAGACCTGTTACCCAGCACTCGTCTCTCCTCCGGTGAAGGTATAATTTCAGAACCGACCCAGTGTATCGTTTTTCTCGATTAAGCGATCTGGGTCTGATTGATAAGTTAATTTGTGGGTTTTGTCCAGAGAGTTCAGAGGCGGGGCTTGACGTGAACAGGTCTCCGAACAGCGGGACGTCGTCGTTTCAGATGGAATTGGGGAAGAAGAGGGACAGCGCCGACGAGGACGACGAAAACGGGAACAACAACGCGAGGAAGAAGCTGAGGCTGTCCAAGGAACAATCTGCGTTTCTGGAAGAGAGCTTCAAAGAACACAACACCCTCAATACCGTAAGTACTGTATGTATTCTCATTCTCATTCTCAACCTTTAATTAATTAATTTCCTCCCCAGAATCAATGAATCCTATATTCTGAGACCCATTTTCGTGTTCAGAAACAGAAGCTGGCGCTGGCCAAAAAGCTCAACCTGCGACCGCGCCAGGTCGAAGTCTGGTTTCAGAACCGGCGAGCGAGAACGAAGCTGAAGCAGACAGAAGTGGAGTGCGAGTACTTGAAGAGGTGCTGCGACACGCTCACGGAGGAGAACCGGAGGCTGCACAAGGAGCTGCACCAGCTCAGAGCCATGAGCACTTCCAATCCGTTCAACCTGCAACCTCCGGCCACGACCCTCACCATGTGCCCTTCTTGCGAGCGCGTCGCCACCAACTCCAACCCGAAACCACCCACCAAGGACTTCATGGATGTCATGAACTAGATCAAGGAAAAAATGGGTTGTGGGTTTTGTTTTTGTACGATAGAGTCTTGATTTGGGGATGGTGGAGTTTGTTTTCATGTGTTTATTATTTATTTTTGAAAAAAAAAGGAAAAGAGATTATTAGGTAAATTAAATAGTTACAAGTAGAGGTAATGAAAATTCCTCCCTTTACCTTCCTATGGTTTTTTCTTTCCTTCATTTTCATGGAAAGTAAAGATGGGGAGGGAAACATAATGTTGATGATGATGATGATTATCAATTAAATTATATTTTTGTTGGTTTGGTTATGATGTGAGTGGTTGATAAATTACTAGTATAATAAATAAGTACATGTATGCTATTGGTTTGATGGTATGCTTCATGAATTTGGTTCAAATCATGGCTTTGAGAAAAGGGTTGTTTGCAATAAAAGAAGCATACGGCAACATCATCCATGATTCATGGTTCATTCATGGAGAGAAGAGAATAGAGAGAGGATCTAATAATTTGAGGGACAAAGATGTCATATTTGACGAAGGTGTCCCCTAAAGTAGGGTACCCCTTTTGCAGCACAATTATGAGTGACACTGCCACAACATTAGTGCATCGTTTTCCTATTGGTTTCTACCAACCTATTATTTTTTGAGTTGAGAATTATCTCTTGTTTTTAATAGTTTAGGTGGTTTATGATAAATATATTTTTGTGTGAACAAACAACAATTTAAATTTAAAGATGTATTAAACCAATTGTATCAATTTACAAATTCAAAAGAAAAACATGAGTATTTTAGTTTTTACATATACAATTAACTAAAAACTTAATAAATTGTATTTATGTGAGAAAATGAGTTATCAGCGCACCTTCAGAATAATATTTTAGTTAATTAAGATTACGTGAAAAATGTGTTAAGTTAATTGTGTTTGCTTATGATTATCTCTTAACTCTATCTATCTATCTATCAAACTTACTTTCATTTGTTTTGAGAGTTTAATATGTTACTCTTAGGGTGCCTCAAATTTAAAATTATATTGTTTACTTTCTATTTTAAAATTTGAAGTTGTGGCTGAAAGTTGATAGTCTAAACCATATAAATTACCGGTAGATTATAGTTGAATTACTTAAAAGTTAGAATTTAATAGTACTAATTTGGTGGTAGGAAAAGGGTAAAAGGAAAGTAAAGTAGAATAATAGAGATTCATCATTTTCCATGATAAGGCAAACAAGAAAGGCATGGAAGTTGATGATTCGTGCAAAGACATGCGTTGGCTACGTCTCTTTTGCCATGACACAACACCCCACACTCACATACACCCATATTATTATATGTATAAATTTGGAAACAATGGTGTAAAATGTAACCGACCATGGGCCCATTTCCAAATCCTTATCGGAAATTATAAGGTAAAGCAGGCATGACCCAATCACCTATGTAGAAACTTCAACTCCCATTATTATATGTCACCCAATAATTTGTGATTCCTTCCGTGTCTATCTATCTCATTGCTTACCTATGCATCTTCTTATATTTTTTTATAATTAGTCATAAACAAAATAACCAACTTTTAATGTATCAAATGTTCCAAATTTTTAATTTAATTATTTCAATGCAATCTTCTACTAGATAATAGTCTACTGTACATGCACTAATTTTTTTGTCATTTTTGTTGCGTGTAATGTACGCAACAAAACTCAATATGTACGCAGCGCAAATGATTGGATGTGTATTGGACGGAGCCCAAACCACGCGACTGATATGTCGCAACCGATATGGCTCGCGTTGCATGCAATACGCAGCCAACAATTAGGGATGTGTAGGCATGGTGAACGCAACTAACAACGAACTGCGTATCAAAAAATACGCAACACATAAAGCGTTGTACTGAGAGTGAACGCATCCCCAACTTGACCGCGTACACTGAAGCACACACCTCAAACTGATTCGGCTGACTGCTTACTGTCCTAACGTATGTAGCCCATTACCCAAATATGATGCGGTGATATTTGCATAGATTTTCTTAAATTGTTTAATTTTTCATGATATTCTTTTAAAGAAAGCATATCAAAGAATGTGAAGTAGCTTTTATAGTCCCCACCTGTCCCTCATAAGCATGTGGGTGGCAAGCTTCATGAGGAACAGCACACCAAAATAATGGCATTGGCAACACACAATCACCTGGTCCCATTTCATTTCAGTTTATATATATTTCAGATCCTTTTTTACCATTTTAGGACCACTTCAATATTTATATCCATCTAATTTCAGGGTGGTTCCAAGTGTTTTTGTTTCAATTATTGGTCACCAATGTGATCACAATCTTTCTGCTTTTGTTTGTTTTGTCTAATTGTATATATTTCTCTAAATAACAATATTCAAATTGACGTATTAACTCATCAACTTATATTTTATCACAAAGATGTATTGCTTCTGACACACACATACTGTTAAATTTGTAGTAAATAACTGTACAACTGGTACCCATTAATAAAAAGTATTGCTTTTTCAAGGAAAGATGGTAAAATTGATTTTTAAATTTTTTCATGACTCAACCTTTAATTGTTTATATCCGTAAATAATATTGAAAAAATGAAAGAAATAAAATGTCTAAAGTACTCTCATCATTATAATGACACCGAATGTAGACGAGTTTGCCGTTTTTATGGTCATGGCCTTCTATCCATTCTACTGATCACCATCAACCGAATGACGATGACCTTGAATGAAATTATTGGAAATAATGTTATGATATTATTGAATTGTATTTATGATGTACAAGAGACTTCTATTTATAGAAGGTATAAGAAAACTCTAATATATGTGAGAAAAGAAAATCCTAATATAGATGAACTAACTCTAATAGGCCTTAACCCTAATTAGAATATAATCTAACATCCCCCTCAAACTTAATGCGGTGTAACAAGAATTGAGTTTAAAGCTAGATAATATGTGTTATGGTCTTCTTCCTCTACTGAAAATTTGAAAGATAAATTCAAACACGAAACCTGCTAAATCTGTCGTCGCCATAAGGACGCTGAACACTTATAGTCCGACATCATTATAAGGACGGTGAACCTGATCAAGTCTTCATCACCATATGGCGTCCTTACCAATAAACAGAAAAAAATTAAAAATATAATATAATACAAAAAATATTATTAAAGTCAATATGTAAATTGTAATTAATTAGTGGTAAATAACATTTCACCATGATGAATTATATGTAATTATCATGTCACCACAGTCAAGTTTAAAATGGATGGTAAACACATTAGTTTCTGCCATGTGTTCGGCACATGATACATAATTTATTTTGAATGACAAAAATGACCTTAGGTAAATAAAATTAAAAAGCAAATGGAGTTATGTTAAGCTTGTTGGCGATCCCATAGTCGTCGAGTTTGAGAGACATCGTCATTGTGGGACGGAGATTTTGGGAGCTTCGAAGGATGACTTCATGATCGGGACGAAGAGCTCAGAGTTTCGGAGAATATCGCCGGCAACGCCAGATCTGAAAGCTTGCGCATCTATGGAAACCATTTTTTAAATCAATTTTGAGCAAGTATTAAACTGGCTTGTGTTGCTTCCTCAACATCTTGCCTTACTTGTTGATGGAGTATACCGGAGTTGGAGCCTCACAATCATCGCAATCCTAGACCGACCTCAAAGACCATCGTCCACGCTGAATTGGTGTCGAAACCCTTGTTGGCTAGCAACACTCGAAGAGCTCGTGACTTCCCGTCGAAAACCACCGTCCGCGATTGACGGTCGTACAAATATGATGTTGATTAAAATCAATTGAACACTTGTCAACTGAGGATCTACTTTTCTAAAAATATCATTATGCAAAATTAATTGACAATTTTATCGTGTAAAGACTGACAAAAATACCGTTTATGTAAAAATAAATTATTTATTGCCACATAATAAGAGTTGTCATACAACAGTTCTCTATGCATGCACTAACATTTTTAAGGAGACATTTCAGTGTCACATTATTTATACTAGGGTCAATTGTTCGATCTTGCCTAAAAATGATTTTTATGAATAGATATGATTTTACATAAGTTAAAATATAAGAAAAAACATTTGTCAAACTTACAATAAGTTTTGGGCAGGAGATGGGATAAGGTGCATGGAAAGAGTCTTGATGATGTGAGCAATGATGATAAGCATCTCTTTATTTCTTTCCCAATTGTCAATTTCAAATCATAAGAAAAATGGACTACGATAGTCAACTCCTATAGTAATTAATTATTAAACCAACATTTAATTCAACTATTGAACTGTCAACTTAAATCTTTTCACGATCATTAATCACCATTCCTTTTCATATTCAAATTACCAACAAATATATTCAATAATATATATACACGTGTTAATATTTTTCTAGTGGCAATGTATGTTGTCAGTAAAATGGTTTAATTAAGTCCTTGTACGTAGTCCAGTTTTAATTTGGTGGCATATTAATTTGGTTTCTATTATAATTAGTCTCAACATGTTATAATTTATTGTAATTTAATCTTGAAATGTCATAAAGATGTTGCCATCTTCTACACGCAAATGGCAATGATTTGGAGTTTATACTTTGAAGACCAAATACTATATTGTCATGCGTTGAAATTACGAAAAAGAAAAGGGAAGATTTTCTGTTTTTACTCTATAAAGAGACCTTTTCAAACCTCATTATATTCAATCAAACAAAAGACATATACTTTGTTTTTAAAAATGTTAATGATATCTAGATATATAAGATAAGGCTTTTTTTATCCAAATTAATTTATTCCAGTAATCAAATGTTATTTATGATTTGGTGTGAGACAACAAGAACAGTAATTGAGAAGTTGGAGATAAAAAAATGGTAGTAGGTGCAATGATGATTAGTATATAATCCTCTTCATGATTTAAGAAAAAAAATTAGAAAAATATTCTTGAGGATTTAGGTGGTGTACGTTCTTTAGGGTGGCTGCTGATGTCAGTGCTTTCTCCACCAAAACTTTTGTGAGTTCTACTTCTCCATATCCAATAATTAAAATAAGTACATTAATTTCACCACTCTCTTTAATGGTTAATTTTCAGCTGGCCAATGCTGAACAACCAATCCGAATGCCAACTTAATCTGTTACGATAATTGATATTACCGTTACAATTAGTTAGTTGATTTGTACTTAATTATATTTTGATATCTTTTTAAAGATACTTTATAATTGCAAGATTGTGGGCGTTAGTAATTTCGTTAATTTCAAAGTGTGTGTCATTAGGGTAAACTTCCTATAATAAGCTACATGTAAACTTGGAGACCCTCTTCCTTGTACAAATTGTAGATTGGCCACCCCTTCAGGTCGCTCAGAACATCTAATTCTATGTTAAATATTCAAATTTATTAAGCTAATGGATTGAAGAAACATAACTTCCAATCACTCTCGCTCTCATCTCCACTGACTAGCCACAGTGATCCCGCCAGAGGTCGACGGTTCGGCAGCCGACTGATCGAGAAGTTACTGAAGGAACCAGACCTTGACCATCGACCAAATTAGAACCAAACCCAAAAGCAAAAACAATGTCTTTAATTAGGGTTCCAATGTGAGAGACGCTGATTGACCTTGAGTGTTCTAACCCCAAAATGAAGAGACTTTATCAACTTCCTTCTGCGAAAACCAATACCCAGAATCGGTGTCCTTCTCCAAAAGCCATTCAAGGAACCACACGAATTGTTCTATTTTGATCTGAATCGGAGCTAAGATTGGATTGTGCGGGCTATGGCGGAGAAGTGAATAAGGGTACGAGGTACTAGGTTCTTGTTATGGACCTCTTAGCTCTCTTACATGATCTATTCACCAACTAACATGGCATATTCGTCTCCAAATCCGCAAAGAATTGATGATTTTTGAAATTCTGATTAGTTAATCAGGACAAGATGTCACGCACAATGTCTAGACAATGTTCTTGACAACTTGTCAGTAAGCAGATACGAACAATAAAGAT
>JAYMTP010001901.1:0-21760 GCA_036897365.1 Geranium brycei
TAGCTGTTGATAGAAAAAATATATATTATTATTGAAAAAATAATTATTAAAATTGTTTGAAAATACAACAATTATTTAAAATAAGACTTACTTGAACCTCTTCTTGGTCTCTGTACTCCACCAACCACCTCCACTCTTTCTTCTTGCCTTTCAAATGAATGGGAATACCGTTGCGACAAAGGACATCCTTATAATGGTCGTACCATGGCTTAAACTTGTTTTTGCACTCTTTGAAATATTTACCGGCTCTTTTCTCAAGCCAGGACATAAGAGGATCCGATAAGTAGTCCACTCGGTAGATCCTCTAGAAATAAGATTGGATACATCGGGTTAGTTTATTAACAAGAGTATTTTATTTCTAAGAGAAAATAAAATTTGTAGCTTACATCAACTTCTTGCAGGAACAGGTCTTGTGTCTCGGCAGGCACGTGCCTCCAACGAGCATAGTTGAGCGGGATGGGGTACTGAACATAGGACTTAACACCCAAACTAGCCGCCTCTCATTGTTATTTGCGGGATCGTCCCACAAATCAACCACTAGTCCACTTCCTCCCCATATAAGTGGGAGTCGGTCAACACCCAACAGCGCAATGACCTGGACCTCTAGGCTAGTACTACAACTCTGCCCTGGGCCATTCGGAGGGATGTAGTTTTCGTCCGTGATTGCAGACGGGTGTGTCTGCAAGTTGAAGTACAGCTCGTGGCGAAAATCCTCTTCTGCGTCAAGTGGCGGCCAAATAGATGGACCAGGCTCCGGACGAACTGGATGGGACGACGACACAGAAGCGGACCTCGATCGACTACGCCTCTGAGATCCCCTCGACCCGTTGCCATAGGACACATGTTGTGACTGGAAGGTATCCATATCAAGCGCACCCCTAGGCCAGGAAGCTACCGGTCAATCAGGTGACCCAACACTATCCAACTGTCTCTGAATGTCATCCAATGCAGCAGCAGTTCGTGGGTGGATATGCCCTGCCAGTTGTTCCTCAATCTCAACGGACAAAATGGCCGTTCCCGACCGTTGGCAACGGTCGATCAACCGTTATAACGGTCGGTAAACAGTTAAGGCCGCGTACATGGGAATGTACGCAGCCAATTTGCGCTGCGTACACTTCTGTACGCAGCCAAATCGCGTTGCGTTTATTTCATGGTTGCATACATATGTGTACGCAACGCGAATTGGCTGCGTACATTCTCCATGTACGCAGTCCAGTTGTCCCAAATGGTGTAGTGTTATATTCTATTATAACTATATATTTAAAAAAAATTGATATGAGTTTAATATTTCATAGCATATAATTTATAGATAAATGATAGTGCCCAAAAATACACCGATTTATATTATTTGAATAGGTCAAATCACTAATGCAGTCTTCAAATTATAATCCATAGTTTAATCAAACGTTTTATAACATAAATCAATTTTTCTTGTTTGGTTTTCTGTTTGAGCAATCTCAATACATGTGCAAATCATCCCACTGTTTTAATGTTTTCTTTGGAAATGTTTTTTTATAATTAAGTTTTTAATCAAGCTATATAACTATAACAGTGTTCTTTACGTACATCGTATCTATAATTTATACTTAATTGATGTTTTACCAGGTATTTTGTCGTCAATTAGTAAGATATATGTAATTCTAAAACATAGCTAATAATTATTGGACATGATATTCACGTATATTTACAATTTAATAATGAAGTGTTCAATTCTGACATCTTAGATAGATGTTTGAGATGGTGATAAAATATATTTATATCAAATATTACTATAGTGACCACTTTTTTTTTGAGAAAAACTGTAGCGACCACTTTTAATAAAAGAAGAAGAGAAAACTAAAGCTAAATAAAGAACACCAATTGTGAGGTTTCACTGAGGAAGTGGCCGTCTGAGAAGAGAAATATTATAAATAGGGGACAAGTGACATATATTTAAAAGTTTTGAGATGTATAAAAGACTTCTTTTTAATCCCTAATAAGGACATTTTAGTTTTTTATTTTTTGAATTACATCACATATCTTAAATTTATCCTTTTAACTTTTTCTCATCATGTTCAAATAGTTGTGGTGTACCCAAATAAATTAAAAATAAAATAAATAAATAGTTAATGAAGTTAACTAAAATGAAAAATAAAAATTGCATTTTTCAGCCAATTATTTAAAAATGAACAGTTTACTTAAATTAACAGACAGTTGTAGTCAAATGTACCGCGAACAAAAGGTTAAGATTCATGCACAAATGTTAGTTTTTGTTGTATCCAACAAGTCAACATGTGTACGTTTTATTGTAAAAATCAAACCTTTCTTTTTCTGTAAAGATTCAATTATTTCTCTCTTTCTGTTATGTCTTGCTTCTCTTCCTATACTCTCTCTCTCTCTCTTTCTGTTTTCTGCTTTTTTTTTCTTTCTCCGATTCTTCTTCTTCTTTCGGTCTCAAATGGGAGAGGATTCGAGTTCGGATCCCAAAGCGCCATTGTTGGTTCTCGCCGACCGCCGGAACTCCGTCAACTCGCTTAGGAGCGACTTCGTCTCCAGATTGCCCGATAAGGTCCTCTCCGGCATCGACGCCGAGTCTCCCTTTGACATCGATTTATCTCGCACCAGAGGCCTAAGCGAAGGTCTCTAATCCCCGATTTCGCACTTTCTGTTTGGTTCCCGGGAAAATGGGTTTAAATTTGTTTTGGTTGTGAACAGGGGAAAAGGAGTACTACGAGAAGCAATTGGCGACCTTGCAATCGTTTGATGAGGTCGATTCCGTGGTAGCGTCGGAGGCAGTTGACGAGGACGATCTTCAGGAGCAACTGCAAGCAGAGAGAGCTATGAAAATCTCCAACTATGCAAATGTCTTGTTGCTTGCATTCAAGGTATTCGATGGAATGCCTAGTTGAAAACTGAAGTGATTATTTTTTGAAATGGAAACTGAAAATTGCAAAATGGGCAGATATATGCTACAGTGAAGAGTGGATCTATTGCCATTGCGGCGTCGACTTTGGATTCATTGCTCGATCTGATGGCCGGTGGCATTTTGTGGTTCACTCACTTGTCGATGAAGAACATAAACATCTACAAGTACCCTATTGGGAAGCTCAGGGTTCAGCCTGTGGGGATCATTATCTTTGCTGCTGTCATGGCCACACTTGGTACATTCTTCTTCTTTTTGCTTCCCATCATTTCTCAATTGTTCTCAAAGCTTCATTATTGTTACATTAATGACATTCACAAATAATGATTCAACTGTTTCAAATTTAATCGTCCATATTGTAGGCTTTCAGGTGTTGATTCAGGCAGTGGAAGAAGTAATTAAAGATGAACCTTCTGGAAAGTTGACGGACGATCAGCTGGTGTGGTTGTACACGATCATGATATTTGCAACTGTCACAAAACTTGCCCTCTGGTTTTACTGCAAAAGTTCAGGAAACAAGATCGTGCGCGCCTACGCCAAGGTACTTACTACCCATTTCACCTATTTATAATCAAAGTCTCGCAGTCAATTGTGTATGCATGTAACTTACTCAAGTGGTTGTTGTGTATATGGGCAGGATCATTACTTTGATGTAGTGACAAATATAGTAGGATTAGTGGCAGCTGTGCTTGGTGATCAAATCATGTGGTGGATTGATCCCGTTGGGGCCATTGCCCTTGCTCTATACACAATCACAAATTGGTCCGCAACTGTTATTGAAAACGCAGGTAACTTCTGAAATTTAAGACTTCATTTGTAGATACTTTCAAATTAAGAAATATGAACAAACTACACCCACAAAAGTTTTCTGTACTATGTCGTGTATTTTGTTAATGAAAAAAATGTTATGTAAACTTTACATTTTGGTGTAAAATGATGTATGTTTACAAAAATGATGAAATTGTCTTTGGAAAAATTAAAATTTTAATAAAATAAATTAACAAAAAATAAATTACAAAATTTGACCCTACAAATTTTGGTTAGAAGATAAACACACAAAAACTTCAAGATTTTATTTTTAACTTTTTAAAGAACATACTTAATTCTAAGGATAATTTCGTCACTTTTGTACAAGTTCACACCAGGGCCAGCCCTCCCATAAAGCGGGAGAGGCGACCTCTTTAGGCACTCGACAATATAAGGTTCATTACTACAACCTCTTGTCTGATGATCATTAGCAGAGAAAATGAGTTAGTGTTGGGTCAATGATGAGCAAATGTTGTATCTGAGCCTCTCTATGACCAATTGCATTCTAAATGCACGTCAATTGCATTCTAGTTGCATGTTAATTACATTCTAAACGTATATACACGCATATTAATATGAAATGATATAATTGTATATTTTTTCTCTATACATCAAATTTGAGAAGTTAATTAATAGATTTAGTATTTAATATTAATTGTTGGCTTTATTTTTATCTACATGTAACTTAGATAGCTTACTATATTTTTAAAAAACAATAGAGATAGTTCATATATTAAAAACAATTTCGTTTAAAATCTTTTTTCGGGCCCCTGATATGTTGTGGCCGACCTTGGTTCACACGTTTTCACAAAAATGCAAAGTTCACACCACTCTTTTGTCATAAAAAAAGTACACATCACGATCTTCCAACAGTGTTATATTTTAGAGCATCTTTTTGCCAATTATATTGTTGAAGTCATCTGAAATGGGGCAATATTATACAGTTTCATTGGTAGGACAATCTGCTCCTCCGGAAGTGTTGCAGAAACTGACATACCTTGTCATTAGACACCCTGAAATCAAACGTATCGACACAGTCCGTGCTTACACCTTTGGCGTTCTATACTTTGTAGAGGTTAGTCTTATCTTACCATACTTTCAATTGATCTATAACCAACATAAGTAAAATATTATGATATATCACAAGTTGTAGCTGAAATCAGGTTGACATTGAATTACCTGAAGAGTTACCTTTGAAAGAAGCACATGCAATTGGAGAAAGCTTACAAATAAACCTCGAGAAACTCCCAGAAGTCGAGCGAGCATTTGTTCATCTCGACTTTGAATGCGATCACAAGCCAGAGCATTCGGTTCTAAGCAAGTTGCCCAACACCCAACCATGATATTTTTTAACTTAATACACAAAGCTTGTTTTACAAGCATGAGGCACCTAATAAGGTTTGTTAGATTATATTGCATATCTAATTGTTACATGAACAATTTAAGGATGCTGAATTTCTTTGTTACAAAATAACCTACATACTACACAAGTTGATGGAGAGGTTACAAGTTCCAAAGTTTCAATATGTGAGTGGGCATGACAAATACGATTGACCCTACTATCAGTGCCGGAAATACCTTTCAAGGCAGTGCACGTTTTGTGCCATGACGCAACAAACAATTCATCTTAATTGATAAGTTTTATAATTTATTTGTATTGTTATAAACTTATAATTACATCACCACAACCAAACGATAGACTATCTAAGAAATAATTGGATCAATCTCTTCCTTTGTGGCATTAGACTTGTCAAGAAACGAAAAGTAACGAGCAACATCGAAAACACCAAGATCCATTACCAAACCAACACAAGTTGGGTTAAGCGGTAAGAATCTCACCTCATACATGTGAGGTCCTAAGTTCAAATTTTGGTACATGCTAATAGTGTAAAATGTCTTCAATTATTGCCGATAAAAAAACCAATATCCATTACCTACCCAAGCGAAAAGTAACAAGCAACATCGAAAACACAAATATCCATTACCTAGCATGAATAACGAATAATACTTGAAGCAATTAAACATAAGTCATTAAATTATGAGTGGTACGGAAAATAGGAAAAATCTCGAAGGAGAACCATGTCATACCTAGGGGTGTCCAATTATACCTGCGAACTCGACCCACCCGGCCACCCAACCGACCCGCAACCGTATTTGAAGACACCCGTGGGTTATGGTTCGATTCACGGGCCAAAGTTCTCTAACCCGCCAAAATTTGAGTAGGTAAAGGGTTGAGAGGTCAGACCCGCAAGTCACCCGCACCCACCCGTAGACAAGGCTGGGCACGGTTCTGGAATCGGACCGAACTGGCCAGAACCGGACCGAACCAAACCAACCGGTTCTCTATTTTAGAGACCCAAATCCGGACCCACTAAATGGGTATCGGTCCGGTTCTGGGTGCGGTTCTATGGTTTGGTTCCCGGTTCTACCCAATTAGACCCAATTGAATGACTAATTGTTATATTGAGGGTCCGATTCTCTGGTCTAGTTTTATAGTTTTGCCCAATTAGACCCGATTAATGCGATATTCACACATTGTTCAATTTATAGTGAAAATTATACACAATTAAACTCTTTTGTAGGAAAAAACTTAAAATCGAATTACAAAAAATACTAATTAATACCCCTAAAACCGGTTTGGTTCTATACCGGTTAATTAACGGTTCTACACTCTCAAAACTGGAACTGGATCGAATTGATTCGGTTCTCAATTTTTAGACCCAAATCTGATCCAATACCTACGGTTCTCGATTTTTTGGTTCGAATTTGGTTTGGATCCCGGTTCGGTTTCGGTTATGGGTGAAAAGTGCCCACCCCTACCCGTAGAGGATCATATGGGCTTATACTTTGGGCTTTATATTTAATTTGTTGAAGTCCAGCCCAAAATTTTGGTTCAAGCCCAACTCATTAAAATTTTGGTTCAATTGTAATTTTAGCCCACAAAAAACTTTAACATTGAAACTCCCAACCCTAACATCTCTTACTCAACTCTAATATTGTTGAGTTTATTTGTTTACATCTAAATGAAACCATGTTCATAGATTTAGATGAACACATACACTAGACGCAATGGAGAAGAGACATATACGGACATTTTTCTTGTTCATTGATTCAAAATCAAGAAGGACAAAACGAACACCAAGAAACGTCTTCGACTAAGAATTACTTTCCAACATTGAATCGATCACAGTTCCACAACTCTCTAAATCGAAATTCGAGAACAGTTTGTGAGAAATTGGATATCAAACTAACCAAAAATTGGGAATGAAATCGCTACAAATCTAGTGACTAGTACTCGCCAACTGAAATCGAAAGAAGCCAATGAATGACTAAAAGCTTATATAGGAAGATGAACAAAGTGTTTTTGTCAATAAACCCATAAGATTTGGTTTTCACATGTCATCCACTAGACCCAACCACCACTCTCACAGGTGCAATGGCCAAATTGTTGACCCGCGGGTCGGGTCGGGATCTCACCCGATTAGGAGCGGGTGGTGGGAAATTGACACGGGTGGGTGAGGACCCGACCCGTGGACACCCCTACTCATACCAACAATAACACGATACAGCTTTCGCAGCAACACCACTGAATCTCTACATTTACATCATTCTCTATGCCAATCATCTTCCCAAGTGGTCATGAAGAGAGCTGTTTTCAGTTTGAGCAAACGTAAGATGGACTAAATTTTGCGACTGGTAACACTAGTCTTTTGTTTCATTACAGCTTCCGATATAGCTTGAGAAGTAGCTTGCTTGGCACGCTACCTCACTCAAGCTCAACTCAAAGGATTAGCAGTCCCCCACTTAATCAAGCTCATATATACCTTGCTAGCCACTAGTTACCCTTACGATAAATTACAAACAAATGATTATAAGCTTGAGCAAGGTATAGAAGATTCGCGTTCTCGGAGTAATACACATCAATCAACTTAGCATCATCACCATAATTGTATATCAAAAATAGAACATATCATAATATAAGACAGATAGGAAAATACTAACCACACAGCTCTGATACAAAATAATTACCATACATTTCAGACCTTCTATCTCAGCAGCAGCTAGGCTTCTACAACCTATTTTTACAATTGCTGTAGGGGACTGATAAAATTAGTAGAGGGAGGAGTTTCAAGCAGCTCCACCGTGTCTGTTATTTTCTTCTGACATAAATATCACACATCACGATACAGTTCGGCCATAACATATGCAAGCAAGATAAAGATTCTTTGCCCATTTTTCCTGCATATACCAAAAAACTGACGTCAGAGTTCCAATGTATACATATACAATTGTTATGGAATTGGCACTTCAAATATTAGAGGGCAAATACGAAACAACCAGAGTGATTTATATCGTTTGATTATGATTCACGGATAATCAGATAGGGATTAATGCATTCTGGAATATAAACACCCTATCTAGCACCATGTCTGAGAGCTATTAGTAATACTCAATGATAAATTATAACCTTCACATGTGCGCTTGGGAATTGAGATGTGCGTAGAGTCTCCTGAGTTTCATCACCAGGTTTGCGCTTTGGAACACTTAATATAAGGGCAGCTTGGTCCCACGTTGCTGCAGTTGACGTTATACGATAGCCACCATCCCAACGTCTGTGGATGCCTTCACTTGGGTAAAGAAAATCAAGTTCTACAACCTATAAAAGCTAATAATGAGACATGAAATCAAAGTACAACGTACTTCCAAAAAACATGTCAAAACATAAAAAGATATTTAAAACAATATTTTTTTATCAGCGAATAAAAAGAAAATATTAAAAGAAAGAGTGTCTATTCCCAAGATGGGAAAAGAGAAACTCAACGAACAAGTACAAGGGAAATGAAAGGAAAAAAGAGAAAGCTAAGTACAACACGGCCCGAGAGAAAAAGAGAAGGTCATTGTAATAGTTTTCTGGAATTATATTCAACATGAAACTATTGTCCAGAATATGAAGCAAATGATCATTGTAATCAAGTTTATTTATCGGCAATAATTTTTAGAGAAGGTCAAACCTGATCACTGAAGCCAGAATTGCGAGACATGACAACACCCCATCGACTTCCGGCAGTTGCCATTGAGGTCACATGAAATCCTTCTCTCCACTTCTTGTTTATCCATTTGAAGGGGAAAGAATCGCTTACTTTGTAAGACTGCTGAGTGTATTGGGTGCCTGCAATTAGTCATATGTAACTACTGTTCAGTAAAATTTAGAGACTTCAAATATCGATTTGATACGCACATGCAACCATTGCACTTGAAAGAAAACACTCCTACAAAGGTGGACATAATACCTATTCCTAAACTCCACAAGTAATTCATGAGTAACAAGGAAAACCCCATTCATGAAGCAGGTGTCAAAATAGTACAGAAACCACGTGTTATTCCTATATAGCTAGAACCATCTCGACAGTCCAGAATTCTCGCCAAGAATATGAGCTGTAGTTCGATAATGATTGATTACAAACAAACAAACAAAAACAAAGTCACCCATTAAAGAACGACTTCAACCACATTAAAATGCACTAAAGCTGATCAGCATTACAACACGATACCACTTTTGATTTTTATCCACCTTTTAATTGTACAGATAATTCTGGCTATGTTCGAAGAGATGTGAAAATGCAGACAGAAACTTTAACCGGCATGCATTGGCATGCCAATTTTTCCCAGACTACCATAAAGTTTTGAACAAAATAATATGGATGTCTAGGGGAAATATACTACTTTAATTTCATTCACCTTTGTATGCAATTACTCTGATACACTAGCAAATTTAACCACCATACAAAAAATTTCAGGACATCCTAAATTTAACCACCATACAAATAAGCATGAGGCCGACCTTTGGACATCACCACAAGTGAGCTGCCATTATTAGCACCAGCAATTGAACTGATGTAATAGTTTTTCTCCCACTGTTCCATGATCCATTCCTGTGTATTGGAAACAGACAAATATTCAAATCACGCTCATTTGATTTATGGTGTATATGAGTAAGTAATATGCCAGAGGGAACAAACCTTATGTAAAAAAAAAGGTGACAACTCATAAACTTGGTTTGTAAAACCAGTTCCGGCATCCATGATGAGGGCCCAAAGATTGGAACAAGACGAAACACAACTTATAAGTAAACCATCTGCAATACCTCTGTCCACATGTTGTGCCAACCTCCCATCAGCTACATTATAATGATACCTAAAAAACAAACAGTTAATTTGGCAACATCATGATGAGGACACCCATTGTCAACACTCACAAGCTTTATATGTGTGATTATATACAGTGAGAAAGGTAAGGCATTCAAAATCACAAAGCTTTTAAAATAAAAGATCCCGTGAGATATGCTTCGGCCATCATCTACATTGGGCTCAATCGGATGATGAATTAAAAACTGTAGGGAAGCAAGATATAAGGTGCAGCACTGAAGGGACACACTTCATGAAAAATTTCAGTAAGATGAGAAGCCATTATATTATCAGTCACCGTGCGTGCAGTGCAATAAACAGCTTCAAATGGACTGATTATAACAAAAAACATTATGTCCCAAAATCAACCATACAGCACCAACTATGCTCAGAAAACTCATAATACTACCTCATCCTCATGGAAATCAAATCCAGCAATTATCTCTTTGTTTGTGTTTGCTAACCCTAGGACTCCCTAAAAATACAAATTGTTTGGAGTTCAGCTAGGATATAGAATATCCCCTAACGCCTGTTAATAAATACAACCCAAATAATTTTCATTCAAGATGAAGAGGTACTAAGGATATAGTACCAAATAAAAATGAAAGAGTACCTCTGTTTCATGGGTAGCCTAGCATTGTAAATTGAAATCCATTGTGTAGCAGGAACTCCTAAGCGAACTTTCTTTCTGGGCTGACCATCATCTTCTTCGTCGGCATTCAACCTTCCTCTTTTTTGGCCAACTTGATAAATAATCTATCAATAATTACATAAATGATAATTAGGAATACAGTTAACATCCAACATGTTAAAGGCTAAAGCAAATAAGAATTAACTCATAGGTTGAAATATCTATAGAATTACCCTTTGTGCACCATCTGTGTTTATTGGCCTTATAGCTGGATTTGGCCCGATCAAGCCTTCAAATAACGATATTAGCTTAGAATAGTTAGGCTCTTCATCAAATTTCATATTCACCACAATCTCCAGAAATTGCTTAAGGGGTTGGGGGCAGAAGCAGCAAAGCATCTCAGGAGATGTTGCCATCTTTTTCTTGCACACTAGGAAGGACTTGTTATCACCCTACAACAAAGCCCAAACCTTAAATGTAATTTCATTAAGCATGTCCAAAAATCTCAAATACAATTTAAGAAAGTGTGGTATATTATTATTACCTGGTAGCCTTGCCATGGTAACCTGCCTCGATGAAGAAAAATCAGTGTGTACGCAAGAGATTCCAGATCATCTCTTCTACTAGCAGTTCTTCCCAAATGAGCATGAACACTAGCATATCGAACAGTTCCTCTGCGAAGTAAAAGCCAAAGATTTTCATAATAAGGTACTAGGCATAAGGATCAACCATAGCGAAGAAGGCAAACATTATCCAACCTAAACATGTCAGGACGTTGATCATATTCTACATGTTGGCCACTTGTACTATCCCTCCACTTAGTTGCTGTAAAATAATCAATTCATAACCAGGTAAGAAAATATCTATAAGATATCATCTTGTGAACTACTTTAAATGCAATTCTTCCCCAGTTTATTACTGCAATAATACATCAATATAGAAAGCAATAGTACACTTAAAATAAATTGAATGCATACTAGGACCAAAGTAATATTGCTAACCTAATCCAAGGTCCACGAGAAATAACTTTTTCTCTTGTACTGTATTTGGCTGACCAAGTAAGAAGTTCTCTGGCTTTACATCTCCATGTACATAGCTAATATTAAACATTGGCATTGAATGGCTATAAGATAGTGGATGATGAAAGTAAAAATTGGTAACATCCTACTGTACAAAATATATGAAAACAAAAGAAACATTGAAAATGCAAGTGATCACAAACCCTCTTGCATGCATCTTGTCTAGAATTGACAAAGATTCAACTGCGATACAAGACACCATCTCCGAAGACATCCTGCAGATGTATAAACATGTAAAAATGAGTTCGGATAACCATTTTCTGAATAACAGAACAAAAAATCAGCACTGTGATAGGAAGGAAATCAGTGATGAATAAACAAGACAGTCAGCAAACATTATACAGCATGTTCCATGCAACTAGCAAAAGATACAGGGATTAACTTTCATACTACCCAAGAGTCAACTTCCATAACTGCAGTGTGTGATCAAAATAACCTCCACTCTTTTCAAATGGCTACACAAACAAAGAAAATACAAAAACAAAAACTTCTAAGTTCCACTCTTTGTGCAGATATTGTGCACTTTCTACATACAAGGAGCATTACAGGGGAAATGAAAATTGCCTCATGACTGCATTATCTTAAAGCGTCAGATTATAAAGAGACGTGATAGAGCTTTATTTTTCAAGAAACGAGAATTTGAGAAGAGCCATCATAGAGGTTGCTTGCACAAGGGACATAAATACTGAACAACTGAAGAGAGATTGGAGGAACTCACGCCTGCCCTGAAGAATTCCAAACGTCCCATATGCTGGGTCCTAGCATGTCCATAACCTGAAATGGAATGAACGGAAAATGAAACAATCAAAAGCAAAATGAGTAGAATCAAAAAAATAAAAACTGGTGTTCCAGATCATACCATCACATAATAGTCTCCTTGCCTTCCTTTATAGTGTACTTTGGGAACTCCGTGACTTCCACCAAGTGTGCTGGTAACAAACCACCATTAATCTTAACTAATATGGACTGTAAATTACTCCGCATTATTTCCCCTGAATAGGTAAATAATGGAACTTACGTGTACACTTGCCACTCATATGGAGGACCATAGTTACAGCCTTTGCTGTTTCTGTGTTCAAACTTCAGGGCTACCTGCACATGGTACAAAACCTTATTTACTTGCTCATGAATGTCTAAAAGAGACACAATGCACATGCAAAGTTTTCTCAAGTTCAAATAAAAATAAATTTAACTAACCTCTAAAGCCTGGGCACCTGTCGCACGTTCATTTCCACCAGAAGCTCGACGACCAACAAAAACCTGACCAAAACCACCTTTCCCCAACTTTCTTTCTACCTTATATACAGGTGATCCTCCTACTTGAACCTTATAACAAAAAACATGGAATGTGAATGAACATGAACATGAAAATGAAAATGAAAATGAAAGTCCTTTTGTGCTGATAAATTTCCAAAGCCGACAAAATAAGCTTACATAAACTCATGTCTAGCTAAATGATGTGTAGAGTGAGTTCAAGGTTGGGTTTATGATTTGATCCAACACAGCCATCATCACATATGTTATATAATATATCCTCCCGATACAATTTTTCCAACTATTTGGAAACAATACAAAAACTATAACAATTGCTCTCACATTCCAAAATTCAGCACTTGCAATCTATAACTGTACTAACACTTTGCACAAAATACATACAGTATATATAGTGGATGATTGATAGTACTTACTTAGACAGCTAATCTAGAACCCAATAAAACTGCAATAATTCTGCTTAAAAGATCATGTAACCAAAATACCCAATCACTTAAAAAGGGTTTTCAGATCATACCTTTTCAGGGAAAGGAGCAGTACTGCCCTCCTCCTCCTGAGCTACAGCCTTGTTGGCACTCAAGCCTCCGCTCTCATCACCCATCTCAACCTTGTCTTCCACAGCAATCTTCCTGCCTTGTTCTTTCTCGGGCTCGCTGTCCTCGTCCGATATCACAAGCACCTGATTCTCCTCCTCCTGCTGCTTCAATTTCTTAGCCGCCAATCTCGTCCTGGGCCTCTCTCTTTCCCTGGCGACGGCGGGGCGTGTCTTCACGCAGTTACCCTCCGATCGCTTGCTGGCAAGTTTAGCGCGACCTCGGCGTGCAGCTCTGCTAAGCTCTGGCATTGCAATCGGCGCAACATTCGAGCAGTGTGACCATTATATTCATCAGCTGAGCTCCGATAGTTTGGGCATAGCTCAAATCGAAGCAGAGGATGGAGGGTAATTAGGGTTTGGCAGGAGAGGAGGGGATAGGTATGACGCGGAGAAGAAGAAGAGAGGTGACGCCGACCCAACACAGCTGAGAGAGATGCAAAAAAGATGGATTGAGATACCAAACCAAACCAAACCTTGCATGTGCCATGTCACCTCTTCGTGGTCCCCTTTTCCTTTTAAAATGGGAGAGATTTTACTCTGCTAGATTACGATTCAATGTCCCTCAATCACTTTGTGACCTTGTCACTTATGTAGTATTATTATATTACTATACTTAGGAGGACGAATCAAATACAAATCGGGATAAAAATACAAACTGTTTGAATCGGTAGAACTTGAATGTATATTAGTAGAAACACAACAAATTTGGTAGAAAATGATAAAACTTGAGTGTGAACTGGTAAAAACAGATGGACTCCGTAAAGCTATGAAAATGACCATGGTAGAACTTCGCAGCCACGTATCACGCGCTCGAACAAATATCATCATATTTTGAGCGATCCAACAGCCGGTAGTAGTTTAGACATTTTACTAGGTTTGTATTGGAATGCATCTCTTATATTTAATTTTAATTTTGTATTAAATACTTTTAAAAAGACGATAATACCATTAATATTTTTAAAAATAGCAAATTGAAAAAATATTTATTAGTTCAATTAAAAACTTTTAAAACAAAAAAAAAGGAATTGCGTTTCCTCTTCTACAACCATGTCTCCGACCAAAACACACCTCCAATCAAATAGGCAACAATCTTAGCCCCCAGATATAAAAGGCCTCATTTTTAAAAGTATAATATTTATTTGGGCTAATTACAAATGTTACTTCCTAAATTTGAGTAACAAAAAAACACTACATGTTGTTTATATTCTTACACATGATTATTTTTATGTTTTATTTTCTTGCACCGTTAGATAAATCTAATACATTTGGATGCAAATTCTTTTTTTCATCACACATCAATCACGTGAGATTCGCCTCTTTTTAAAAGCTCCTATGCTATTCTTATCTCATTCATCCCAAGTCATGATATCTTCTTCTCTCAAGGCGTTTCTTTCGAAAACTTCATAAACACACCGTGGATGCTATCATGAAAAAGAGTACGACAGATAAGGGAAAGAGAACAAAAAAGAGGAGCTTGATTTCGAAAGAATGTCATTGGATTTGAGGGTGACGGCAATGACCTGGTGGACCTTTATGGAATCTACTGACCTCAATGCCTTTGAGTTGATTCAGGTCGCTGGAGGACATGATACAAAGCACGACGTGGGCAGGAGGACGGAAACGAGGGAGTAAGAGTCGGCCGTAGGGGTGGCCACGGGCCGGTTATCCAACCCGAACCTCGGTTCGGTCCTTGGACCAGACTCAACGGTTTTGAATTTTGGTGGACCAAGACCGGACCAAATGTGGTTGGGTCCACTGGTCGGTTTATGCTACAGGTCAGTTCGGTCCCTCGGTCTACCCGTACAGGTCAACGAGAGGCGTGAGGCGGGATTAGGTGAAAGCCAAGAGAGAGAGATCTTAAATTGAAATCACGAAATGTGAAGAATATGCGACGGTAAAGAAAGGAGATATGCCGATGATTTCGTCGACTCAGTTCAGACGCTTACAATTTTCACTTTTGGCGATTAGGTCTCCTTCGGTCGTTCTATAGTCTCGCCTCTCTGCCACTAGGTGACTCTTGATTTAGGGTTTCCAATTCATCAAATGACTCAAATTGATTCATTGAATTGAAACCTGAATCTTGCCTTCATCATTATTAGCACGTGGCTTCATCTTGAACAATTAGCAAATTAGGAGTAGATGTGTATGGTGGATGGAATACATGTAGCAATTTCAAAAGTACTATGGCTCGGTCCGGTCTGAGTCGGTTTATTCAACTGTTCATATGATTAGACCCGCGACGGACCATTCCACCATTGGTTCGGTTTCTCCAGACCTCGGTTCGGTCAGTTCTAGCGGTCCAGCCGGTTCCTGGTCTTTATTGGCCAGCCCTACCCAATGGTCTCCTCTCTTGCTGGGCCACTAAATCCTAGGTTTTTCGGATGATGTAAACACTTCTCTTGTGGATTTGTTTGGCAAGCCTCGAGCTAAATTTCGGAGGTGTAAGCGTTGAAGGTCTTTTGTTCCAGTCTCTCTTCCACCTACTTGGATCGACGTTGTCCATCTGCTCTCTCCCGAAGCTTGAGAAGCGTTCAATCTCTAATTACCGCTTCGAGTCCCACTCCGGGTGTCTTGACCTTTCATCCTTCAAAGTGAACGCCATCAACACTTGGGAGCTCTGGAAATCAATAGGAGTCCCAAGTGACAATGAAGAAGTTGACATTCACTCACTTCAACTGCTACAGACAAATAGTGTAGCCTCGCCTTGCTCCTAGCTGATTTACGAATCTACTAACTTGAGTCTTCAATTTTTGCAATTTTTATCTTTTAATCTTCATTTCCCTCGTCTCTCTTGTAATTGGTCTAGCTTGAGAAATTGATTCTTTTTTTTTAATCATTTTTTATCATAATCGTATTTGCTGATAAAATAAATTAACTAAGTCACTATTAATAACCACTTGAAAATTAAAAGGAAACATTTATCCCCATTATGTTCAAAAGGTTTTCTCAAGCAGTAATGTCTGAAGAAATAAAGCTATACACACATAAATATAGTTATCAATGTGAGAGTCACAGATAACAAAGGAAGAAAATCTAAACTAAGATATGACATGACCGTTAAATAGCAAGTTGTATGAATTGTAATCCAGCACAAGCCATCCCTTCCATCCACGCCCACTAACTCACCCAGCCAACCCAAAACAGCTTCATAGCATCGTCGAGCTAGGAATGAGTGGATTTTCTTTTATCAGCAAGGGAATGGACGTAACTCTGACTGCAAAGATCCAAAATAAAATATAACTGAGGACGGCCAAGATTCTACATATTGCTCACAAGGGCAATAGCAACAGAAAAACCAGCCCATGCTACCAGCCAAATTCATATGTTCAAAGAAAAATCCTAAAAATTGTCTCTCCTAAACTTATGATTGTGTTTTCTTATTTAACTAATGAGAAATTATGTTCCCTCATGACATGTCAGTATCATGATCCCAAAAATTCCAAGTTTTTACTTGTTTCAAGAATGGATAAGTGCTTAGCACACACATTCTTACTTCAATTTCTTGATGGACGGAACACTACTTTCACCTGCTTCCTCACTGCTGGGCAAGTCTGCCGGGGCGGTTCAACCCTCCACATTTGAAATCTACTTCGTCTCTTGGATTGCTGTTGTTATAAGCAACCTTCTCGAGATTCAGGCCTTGGAAACCAGTTGCCAGCATATCAGGTTTGGATGCACTTGTTGACTGACGGTTTGAAAACTGAAAGGTTGGTGGAATGATCCATTTCATCCAATCATTGCGCCTCCTTACTTTCTTACCCTGAAATTAGAATCAGTATCAGAGGTACTCGGGCCAAATGGGGCTAAAACAGTGACAAGCCATGTTTCAATCATTCATTGCAGGAACAGAAAAGAAAAACCTATTCAAAGTACCCAAAGAATGGTCCATTACTATGCACAAATTAATACGATCTGACTACATTGCACAACCTTATGTAAGCATCACAATAATACCTGAACTTCTACAAGTGTTGAAGCTCGTACAGCATCTGCAATGAGCTGGACATTTTCAGTCAGAAGCTTAACCTGAACACAAAAGGCACAGAAAGTCATTACCATAGAAATCACATGTGAAGTTAATATGTATTAAACGAAGGCTAGAACAACAGACAAAGCAGCCTTAGTTCTTAGGGAACACATGGCACAATTAATCTGCCTGACAAAAGTAAAGCTATTGCATTGCATAAGTTTGAGGAGCGGGATAGTATATAGAGCGAAAGCGGACAAAAGAACAGCCAAATATAAATGAAAGTAATCTTCCTCGGCCAAATATAGATATTTATAAAAAAACATTGAGATAAGCCGATAACTAGGTAACATAATATACTGCAAATTTATAAACTTATTGACATCATAGTAAGTTCACTGGCATACCTCAACCTTTCAATGAATGAATGGAGTTGGGCTATGGTGGAATATGATACACTATTCCTAACCTATCACTAAGTTGCAGTGCGACAAACGTAGTTACCTGGTATACTCAATAAACATTGTGCAGCTTGGCAAACATAGAGCAGGTAAAAAGCACAGACAATTGAAGAAACTATTCAATAATGCATATTTTCAATTGCAAACCATCAAAAAATTGATGCACATATCAAGTCAACATTAGAATTTAACATATAAAACATCATGGAACCAATGATAACTGGCAGAAATCCACCACTAGAAGTATAATATTGGCAGAGTAATACCATTCCAAAAAAAGTTACAGTAATACAGCCATACACAATAATCAGATTCTTTTTTGCATCTCACAGGATTGCTAAGATTATAACTAATTTCTGGAGACCATTGAAAGTAATATCAAGGCAGGGATAGTATACAAAAACACATCCTCATGGAGACCTAAAAGACTGCCTTAATATCATGGTTATAACTAATTTCTGGAGATCATTAAAATAATATCAAGGCATGAGTAATTTTACAAAAACACATCCAGATGGAGACCTAAAAGACTGCCTTAATATCTTGGTACCAAGTTTATGCTTACCAAAAAATGAAAAACTACATTCTATAAAACTAGAATGACTTGCCCGGCATGAAGAAAGTTTCTGTCAACAATCCAACTATAATGTTTTCCTACAAGAAATTCTTCTAACACCTAAAACAGGTATTAGCTAAATCCAAAATGGTTTATATACATAAATCAGGGAATAATCACCATAACAACTACCTAGAGGTATTAAAGTTGGGATCAGCAAATGGATTTATCAGTACCCAATAGTATGGAGGGGCAACAATTACTACTTTAGAAGTAGAAGGCCAGCCAAAGAGAAAAAAAGTCATGAACAATATCAATCGTAAGAGATTAGCTTGTCCTATTTTCTTTATTAGAACTTGGAATTTTTTGCAGATGATGCAAGGATGATTTTGTAATATGTTTAAAGGGCTATTGATAACGAAAGCATAGTGTCTTCAAAGGCCCAGGTGATGCCTTGCTGCAAACGTCCTATTTGTAAGCTATGAAATCCAACAGATATATTTTTGGGCAAATCCCATATGTAATCTTTTGCCTTAAGCAGCTATACTGCTTATAAGTTATATGGAAACATTGATAGCCAGAACGACCATTTCAAACTATACCAAAAACAATCTAAGATTTAAAAGAGAACCAAGCGACTTCATGTGCTTTAGTCTAGTACATTAAGGTTGAGAAGAAAAGCCTTAAAATTGGAGTGTGGTTATTCAGGTATAAGCAACAACGATCATCCATAAACTCCAAATCCTCACTGTTTCTACTAAATAAAGTGTTCTTCGAAGGGCAATTGACCCATTCATCTATTAAGCATACAAAGAAAGGGATGCCTATAGTCTAAAAGTCCACTGTCTAGACACTCAGTCTACGCCAAATCTCCATCGCCTAGTCTAGGTGTCATTACATAAACTCTGCTATGAACTGAAGAGGAATATGAAATCATGAACCATAAAGCAAAACAGTGAAGTGGACTAACAAAACAACTAACGGAGGGCCAATTACTATATACAATTACAGGTACTATCATTACACGTGAATGCCATTATATCAGTGAAATCAAAGACCAGCAAGCACAAGACCTCTTTTATGCGAGAGCAGTAAGTAAAGCTGAATACGTGATGGACTTTATAAGAAAATATGATGCTTAGCATGACTACAAGTACCAAAGATAAAATTATAGTATAGAAGACAGTATAACACAACCAAATTAAAGAATAACATCGCGATAATCCTCAAACAAAACTTACTTGTTTGAAGCCTGCTAGTAATTTGATAGGAACCCAACCCTGCTCATCCATATTTTGACGCAAGTATGTATCTTTAACTAAATTATCATTACTGCAAAAACAATATGAGATGCACTTCCAATGATTTCTTGATATACTGGAAAGATTGACGATGGTAAAAAAAAGGGTGTGGTAGAAAACACAAAAGAAAATCAGAATAATAAGATTATAGTCACCTGAAATAATAGTCTATCTGATTCACTATTTTACCATGCATCTCAAGAACTGGGGCATGCGAAAAGGCTGCATGAGGTGGCATTGGGGCCAGGAAAGGCACACCACTGCGGAGTGACTCTGGAGGTGGAGTTGCAACGAAGTACACAGGAGCCATTTCTGGACATGGATAGAGGCATTAGAGTAAGTTGACAAATTGTCAAATACACAAACTTTCCCCGGTAACCCAAAGGTGCTGCCAAAATGCGCGAATTTTAATAATTCTACACAACTCACCAGGGAAACCAATGGGACTGCCAAAATGTCGCACTGAAGATGGAGGCATAAATGCAGCTGAACTAGGGGGTGGTGGGGGTGCTACAAACCTTGGGCCGACCCTGTGTTGGTGGACATGTGCATCCCTCCCACTAAAATATCGGTGAGCATTCCAATCTTGGTTGACATGGTCTTGATCTCGCATGCCCTCGTAACTATGATCGTGAGAACCATCACCACGAGGACGGGGACCACCATTGCGGTTTCTAAATGAATTTCTTTGCGGATGATTGTTACCATTGTGGGAGTGAGAACCAAATCCACTCTTTTGCGCAATAACCTTAGGAGAATGATTTGTCGGAGGCACATCAACTAATGGGGCTGACGATGCTGGCGGCTGAGGAAAGCCTCCATTAGTGGATGTCTTTCCACCACCATTGCGCTTCTGACGAGCAGGTTCCCTGTTTGGAGGGTTAACTTGTTTCTGTGAGGAGATAGAGGATGTTGTCGTAGCAACCTATAAAGTAAGGGAAAAATAATAATATCAATAAATAAAGTAGTCAATGGACAAACCATAAGTACATCGAGATAGAAAGAGGTACATATATTAGCATAATTTAAAACATCCTCAACCCCTAATTAACCGCAGATACCAAACCAGCGTGCAAGTAAATATCAGCAACAAAGTGTTGGCATCAAGAAACACATATGCCTAAAACTCTGAAACAAATAAGTCGAGATATCTTATACATAGAGGGAGACTAATAGCAAGGACTCAAATTTAAATTGAGTGATTCCAATTTTACATTTAATATTTTCATGTGAATATACATATGAGTTCAATCTCTAACCTATTGATGTGCAATTGTCACTGTCCCTCGTTCCTTATCAGGTGATAATATGTATTTAGTAACATAAGTGCACAAAAACAAAGCAATATACAAATGCAGGAAGAGGCATAATGTATCCAATCAAATAATGTTCAATTAGCATACCCAAACTGAAATCAAATTTGAACAAGGGAAAAGGAGGAATTGGTTCTACTACCTGAATGAAGGGGGAAGAATCGGACGATTCAGTAGGTGACTTTAAAGGAGGCTTAGTAGAGTCCGATAATGCGGGCCACGAATCGGCCCCCATAACCTCAGCAACAGACCCAGTGGAGGGCTTGTTCCAGGCGAGTCTCTGAGCATCATCAGAACCAGAGGTCTCAAGCTGCTCAATCACAGGTGAGGCCACTGAGGAAGGGGCCAAGAGGGCGTCGGAGTCTCCCCGGAAAATCTGGGTCCAGGGAGAGCCGCGAGGAGCCACAGACGTCATGATCGGAGATTAGGGTTCCAAAAAGATGGATCGCGAGAAGGAGAAGGAGAGGAAGAGAAGAGAGAAGCTCTCTTCTTCTTCTTCTTCTTCTGTTATTTTTCCTCTCTCTCTCTCTTTTGAGTTGCGTTTTGGATTCGTCTCTTTTATGCTCGCTCTCTCTCCGTCCCTTTCCCGGTTTTCTTAGCGCCAGCTAGGTGAGCATCCCGTTATTTACAATTATACCCTTCTGCACATGTTTTTTTTTTTTTTTTTTTTTTTTTTTTTCATGGTTTTCCT
>JAYMTP010001902.1:0-21756 GCA_036897365.1 Geranium brycei
TACGGACATGTATTTGCACACCTATATTATTTCCAATTAATTTGTTTCATTTTCAAAATGGTGATTCATGTTTCATTTCATCGAAATCATAAATGTTTCCACGGTTCCTGTTTCATAAATCATATAAAAATCTTGTGGTTTCATCGGAATAGTATATGTTTTATTGACTCATGTTTCAAAAACTATATAAAAATGAAACACAATAATAAAAAATAATTATTCCTCTTAACAATTAATTAATATTTTATTTTTGGTGTATTGTATGAAATAGGAAACGACTGAAACAATTAATGTTTTATTTATGGTATTAACTATATTTACCTACATACCCTTTCATTCATTATTATATTTAATTCAACAATAAATCAATTAATTGATTATAGACATTGATTATTATCATCCAATGGATGATAATAGTTCTTATATTGATGATAAGACTATCAAAATTCAAATTTGACCGTTGGAGCTCATAACAAAGTTGAAGGGTGATAGAGTAATTTCGCAGGTTGAAGTTTGAATCCCGTCACCTAGATGACCGACACGCGCCGTTATTGAAGTCACGATCCGAGGGCAAATTTGGAAACGCGCCATTATATATTATCCACCTGGCTCTATACGACCGTTACAGATCTACTGAAATTCAAAAATCTCACGACCGTTGAAATCTGAAAACCACTTCACTCTCTCTCTCTACAGGAACTACAAATCAATGGCGGATCAGAGCACGAACCCACCAATAATGGAGTCGAAACCAGCACACCCGCTCCAGCAAATCGCCGAGACGCCGACCCACAAGCTCCTCCTCAAGCAGTGGCTCAAAGAGGAGGATCTGATCCTCAACAGAGTCTCTCTCAAGGAGACGCAGATCGACTCTGTTCGCAAGGAGATCACTCATCTCTACATCTTCTTCTTCCTCTTCCACTCCCTCTCTCTCGTCCTCCTCTTCGCTCACGCCTCCTCGCCCGACCTGCGAAGCCTTTCTTGCAGGAGATCTTACATTCCTTCTCTCTGCTCTCTGCTGTACTCTCTGGGGATCATTTGGGCTGTGCGGTACAAGACGGAGGTGGAGGGTCACCTGGAGAAGCTTCTGGAGAGGGAGAAGGAAGACGGGAAGCTTCTGGGGAAGTGTGTGGAGGAGCTGAAGAGGAAAGGCTTGGAATTTGATCTGCTCAAGGAGGTCGATGCTCTCCGGAGAGCCAAGAGCTTGAGGGTCGAGGGAAAGGCGGTCCGGAGATGGTCCGCGAGGGACTTTGTGACTCTCTTCTTCTTTGCTGTGTCTTGCCTTGTTCTTGGGCTCATGAGGGTCATTTTGTGTAATTAGGATTTAGGGTTGTTGAAAAAAGGTTGGGTTTTTATTGTTTTGGGTTTGTGGGTTTTTGATTTTTTGTGGGTTTCTGTCAGAAAACAGAAATGCTGAAGCAGAATGCTCTGATCTGCTTGTAATTTGGGGATGTTATGTTATGTGGCGAAATCTTGAAATAAAAATATGTTTTTTATTGAGATGCTTTAATTATGTCTAACAAAAATGCTTCTGAAGACTACAATTTAGGGTTTAGGGTTCTAGAAAAAGGTTGGATTGTTTTTGGTTTGTGGGTTTTTGATTTTTTGTCAGAAAACATAAATTCCGAAGCAGAATGCTCTGATCTGCTTGTAATTTGGGGGATCTTATGTTATGTGAAGAAATCTTGAAATAAAAATATGTTTTTTATTGAGATGCTATCATTTTGTCTAACAAAAATGTTTCTGAAGACTACAATTTCTGAAACTGGACATGAAATGGAAATGTGACCCCACTGTCTCCTAAAATGATTGAGTGCCAACCTGAGGGCAAGAGCTTGTTGCCACTGTTGGTGACAATCCCTAAGGCATTGCAGAGATTGAATGAAAAATCAACCATCTCACACTTCCCTGCACCCACATGAGTCCTCTTGAATCCAATAACTTGCTTGAGATGGGTTCTTTCGATCCCAGTCGGAGGCTTGGAGTAAACAATGATGACCTCACTTCCATCCATGTCACCTACATTCTTAACTTGAACATTGACCTTAAACTCTTCATTGCATTGCATGTCAGAGATCGAAACTGCTTCACATTGCGCCTTATCAGGAGCATTCTTGTTGCTTATGGCGCGACAACGTTGAGACTTGTTCAATTTGATGAGTAACTTGTTTGATGATGGTGGTGGTAGGTTGTAGGTGAAGTTTGTGTAGCTGAGACCATGGCCGAAAGGGTACACCACAGGACCATTGTAGAACTTGTAGGTCCTCCCTGGATAGCCTAACCTCTCATCAGGCCTCATCTGCATAGATGTCATAGGTAGCTTCCTGATGTAACTGTCCTGGTACCATGTAAGTGGCAATCTTCCTCCTAATAACATTACATGATTGATTTTAGATGTTTATAAGAATGGTTTCTGGATATTCAGAGAAAAGACAAGGGGAAATTGTAAAAAGATGTCACATAATGACACTTTTGCAAAAGGGTGATCTGCCTTTAATGACAAAAATATGTTGTGTTTGTATTTTTGCCATTAACAAATAAGACAAACCCTTTTGCAAAATGGTCATATAATAAGATACTTTTTTGCAATTTTCCCTTCTAGATATTCAGAGAAAAGACAACATGTGAGAGCATACCAGGATTGTGCTTTCCAAATACAACATCTGAAATGGCTCTCGCGCCTTCTGCTCCTGGATATCCAGCCCACAAGATGGCACCAATCTTCGGGTTGTTCTTGGCAAAAGTAATGTCAAGTCCCCCACCAGTCATGACAATGAGGATCACCGGGCCTTTGGAGGCGGTGGCTACTTGGTTGACAAGCTCAGCCTGGTGGCCAGGAAGCAAGAGGTCAACCCTGTCTTGCTTCTCGCGCTCCACTGTCAGATCCAGCCCGACTACAAGTACAGTAGCGTCAGCTTCCTTCGCGATCTCCACAGCTTCAGGTATGTACTCATCACTTTCGCATAGAGTGTTTAAGCATCCTATTTTGTACTTTACATTTGCAAATGCTGAAAATGCTGAAAGAACAGTGATGTTCTTGCAAGGCACTCCTAAGAAACAAAACAAATATGTAAAAACACACATATTCACAAAACTTAAACATGGTAATTTAGTATTAGTTTTCGTACATACCATAATAGTTTCCTAGCACAATGTCAGTGTTATTGGCATGCTGTCCAATTACTGCAACATTCTTGATCTTCCCAAGATCTAAAGGCAAGGCCTTGTTATAATTCTTCAGAAGAACGATTCCTTCTCGTGCTGCTTGTACTGCTAGTTCAATATGTTCGTTTCTGCATATATCTTTCTTGCCAAGGGATTGAAGACTTGGGATTCCATCAAAGTAGCCGAGTCGCATCAGCAGATTGTAATTGTTGGTTAATGACTTATCTACATCGTTCTCACTGATTAGTCCTTTGTTCACTGCAGCTCTAGTGAGCTTTTGAGCACTTCCTCCGCAGTTCACATCCAAACCTGCATAATAAGCACCCATTGATGTATAGAGATTGTTGAATAAAACTTACCTATTGAAATGAAAACTTAAAAGAAGACTAGCCTGCTTTTATAGATCGTGCAACAGCTTCAGTTGGAGTGGAGTTGAGGTACTGGTGAGATCTTGATATTTCAATAACAGCGTCACAATCTGATACCACGTACCTTAAAACAAACAAACATTCCTCAAGATACTCAAAGCCAGAAAACTGATTATAATATATGAAATTGGGATTGAAATTATCCGGCATACCCATGAAAGTTCCATTTTCCTCTAAGGGTTTGATTCAAGAGCTTTGGATCAGCGCAGACAGGAATGCCATTGACAGCATTGTAAGAGCACATGACACTGCTCGCTTCGCCTTCTTTAACACACATTTCAAACGCTGGCACAAATGTCTCCACCATGTCTTGTTCTGTCACCTTCAGAAACAAATCAAAACCAAAACCAGAAAGCTAAATTAAACTAAGGACTTGGGGTTATCAGGATTCAGATTCTGAGTTATGAATTACAATAACCTTTGCATCAAAATGGTAACGATCAATCACTGTGCCATTACTCTGCATCCAAGCATCCAAGTCATGAGCTATGTAATGCTTGCAACTACCCGAAACCTTGAGGGGTTTTGTGTTCAAATCAGTAATGTTTTCAGTTCCCTCAACATCTTGAAGGCCTCTGACAAAATTAACACCATAAAGACCTGCTACTAGAGGATCCTCGCCTGGCGTCTCCTGCGCCCTCCCCCACCTGGGATCCCTCACTATGTTTATGTTCGGGGTCCAAAACGTGAGCCCTGCGTGTTCTACATTGTACATAGCTCTCGCTTCTGTTGAAACAACCTGCACAAAAATAATCAATCAGCAATACTGCCAGCGTACATATTATAACCAGCAAACTCATGCTTATTATGACTATACCTAAAATTAACGGTTTTACTCATAGCTACATTTAAATATATTTTTTCACTCGTTACATACTCGGTAGATTTTAAGTTTTTTTATTTTGTGAAAAGACTAAAATACTCTTATAGTTAAATGAGTTTCTTTAATTTGTTGAAAAAACAAAAATACCTTGACTATCATTCTAATTTTCAAAACAATGTCATTGACTCATTCTCTCTCCTCCCCCTCTATTTCTTAAAGAAACTCATTAACCTATCAAGGGTATTTTAATCTTGTTACTAAATAAAAATTTTGATTTTTTAAAAATCCAACGAAAATTTTAACGGTGCTAATTATGCCAAAAGTGAAAAATAATATTTAGGTGTAGTTACGTGGATAAAAGTTGATTCTAGGTGTAGTCAAGTGACGTTTCCTCTTATTATTATTACCTGAGCGATGTTCTTCCAAAGAGTCTGGTTGAAGGTAGCAGCAGTGAGGATGACCTGGGGGAAGGAGGTGGCGCCGGGGACCTCAGAGTCGAAGGTGACTCCATGTTTCCTTGCAACACCATGGAGAGCCTCATTCCACCACTGGTAGAGAGGAAGGCCCAACCTGGCCACTCCATAGGCATCATTGGAGAGCTGAAAGGCCTTCTCCTCCAGCTCCATTCTGTCTATCAGGTCCTTCACCCTCACATTATAGGGAAGGGACTTGTTGCAGAATGGGAACTGAGCCATGTCAAACCCAAGGCTCTTGAACCTTGCAGGGTGACACACATAGGTGTAGCTTGTCCCATTGATGGACAGTGGTGGGGCTGGACAGATGTTGTTGGTGCAGTTGAGGACTGTGGAGGTGCTGACATGAACATGAACCAGGAACAAGACTGTGCAGAGATGAATCAGAACATTCATGGTCATGATGTGTGAAGGGTCTCAGTTTCTCTTGACGCTTGTTCTTCTATTTATCATATAACATGCCCAAAATGATTCGTAGGCTATGAAAGAGAAACGAACAATAATGGAAATGAAAATGAAGATGAGAATGCGGTGTGTGTAGATTGGTTAAATTGGATTAAAATAGGAAAGTGGGTAAATGGCAATATCCCAATAATTAACCACTGAAATCAAAAGATACCATTGGTAACATTCATACCATAGATGATGAATTTAATTTATACAGAAGGAGACAAATTAGGAGAGGAACCAAAGTGAGAGACATGTGGTGGGTGCGAGGGACCAGATCGGACCAGAGTGAAAGACACGCGTGCTTTTGCGGTTAAAGCGAGGTGTCAATGGGAAGTATGTCTACCACCCAAGCAAGAGTTTTTATTTGTAAGCGTGTGGAGAAAGTGTGCAGTTGAAGCTCCAACTTAAACGATTTTTTTAAATAAAATTTGTGATTTGATTTTTAGTCAAATTATTTTATAAAAATCTTAAATATTAATTTCAATGGTAATTTAGTTATTTTTGTACAAATATACACAAAAAAAAATAAATCAACCTCGAACGTAAATATTTAATTAATTGAGGGGAAATGAATATTAAAAGACTGGGCTCCTTTACATTTTTGTGTGTGGTGGGCCAAAAAAAGGCAGGGCACCAGCTCCCTTTTATGTTACCGTGGAATAAAAGATCGCTACAGTCCACTTAGTTGATAAGACACTATACTGCAAACAACTGCATTGCACCTTACCGACCCTCTCCTGTGATCTCCTGGAGCAATGGCTTTGAGTCTTTTGACTGGTACATTGGGGACTGATCTGGAGAAGCCATCATGATGCTTGAAGAATGGGTGGTGTCAGTCCCTCTGGTTGCATCATCGGTCATGAATGTGGTTGTGTCATCAAATTTCCAGTCAGTCAAGTAACCAGGCTTTGAAGTCACGCTGCTGACTTCAATATCGCCCGAAAGCATCGCCACCGCGCGAGACATGAGAGGTCTAAGCATTGGTGATGTCTGAGTGCACACAAGTCCCACCCCTATCACTCGCCTTACTTGTTCCTCGTCGAATGCTTCTAACTTTTCGTCCACCAGGTGAAGGTCACTGTTGTTTTCATGCAAATTCCAAGCCTAAGAAGATAAAAACCCAATTAAGTTAAGAGAACAACCCAATAACTCCAATGATCAAGAAAAGAGAATGCATACCAATTCAAGAAGATAAACCTTGTCGTCCTCCAGGTTTGAGTCTGAGTTGAGCCTCCCACTGACAAGCTCTAGAGCCACAACCCCAAAAGCGAACACATCCGTCTTCTCTGTGAGGTGGCCACGCATGGCGTATTCAGGAGCAAGGTACCCTCTACATACAAAATGAAGACATTGAAATTATTAGATACAGAACAAAACAAACAGGATTCGGTACTTTTAGGCTCTTACATTGTCCCTGCGACGCGGGTGCTGATGTGAGTCTTCTTATCATCATACAGTTTGGCCAGCCCAAAATCTGAAATCTTGGGGACCAGATCAGCATCAAGAAGAATGTTACTAGCCTTCACATCTCTATGCACAATTCGAATCCTTGACTCCTCGTGGAGATAAGCGAGGCCTCTTGCTACTCCCATGCATATATCAAATCTTGTTGGCCAGTCAAGACTCAAACTTCCGTTTCCTGATTAATGCACAGCACAGTAGTTATGACAGTACTAGGAGAATAAGTTTCAGAAGATTATCAATTCTCACCAAATAATGCTTGGTCGAGACTCTTGTTTTCAAGATACTCGTAAACAAGGAGGCGCTTAGCACCCTCAATGCAGCATCCATATAGTTTCACTAGATTGCGGTGCTGCACAGCAGATATAGCAGCAATCTCTGCTACGAACTGGCTTTTCCCTTGGTGTGATGCCACGGACAACTGCTTCACAGCAATTACTCTCCCATCTTGCAAAGATCCCTGTTGAGTTATCATGATTGTTGGATTCATAGTTTTCAAAGAAATGTGGATTCTGGTTATGTTTTAGGAATATGATACTTTCTTCTTGATTCATGAACTGGCTTACCTTATAAACAGGGCCGAACCCTCCCTCTCCAAGTTTATTATCAAGTTTAAAGTCTTCTGTTGCAGCCTTCAGTTCGTTGTAGCTGAAAGTGTAAGGTCGAGCCTCTAATTCAAGTAGCTCTGCAGATTCAATACAAAGACGAGTAATAGCTGAAGGTTTGTTTGTTGTTCATCAATCATTAGTTGTACACAAATATGTACAATTGGAGAAGAGTATATAATGTGGCAGTATCTCATGGCCACATTTGATTAGAATTGTAACACAACCATTTGATTTACCTTCATCATCATCAGTGTGCAGCCTTTTTCGCCGAACAACAAAGAAAACCATGAAAAGAAACAGCAAACTCGCAACGCCAACAACAATACCAACGATGAGACCAGTGTTGCTGCTCTTCTTATTGCTAGGAGGCTTGTTACTGACAGTAGGGGTGAACTCTGCAATGAGGCCCAGAAGACAAATATCAGTATATGAGAAGTAAAATGGTTAGTTTTACAGTTCTGTACTGAAACTGTTGAGGTGAGATTACCTGGGGTGGCGCTGACAGCTGAAACAAGAGGTCCATAGGTACCTTGAGCAGGAATGCAGCAGGTGCCCTTTCCAGCCCAAAAGAAATGAACTTCAATGTAGTTTTCTGATACCACTTGTGCCTTATATTCCTTCACAACAGCTCGGAAAGAGACACCATTTGCCTCCTTTTGTATGTCAAAATCTTTAGCAACCTGCTTACCCTGGCACAATACAATACAATAAATGAATAAGAACATTTATAGCAATGTTTGATGGTGAAATGCAACACATGCCTGTGTGATGGTTCTTAGAATATCTTAGAAGTCAAGAATCTATCAAGAATGCTGACTCAAAGCTCAATGCTATTATACAAACCTGGATATAAATATCAAAGATACGCCTCCCATGACTCTTCCAAGTTTTAGAAGTAGAACTTGAGATGGACGTTTCTGCAAACTGGAGGGACACTGTGTAGTTACCATTCTCAAGCCCCAGACCATAGTATCTCAATGTAGAAGCAGAGAGGCGCGCTGTCTGGAACAGCTCAGGGTCTAAAGTGTTTGTGGCCTGAGACGATGACGAAATTGTGTTCTGAGGGTTGTTGTTGGCAGCAAATAACCCAACGTTGCTTACTGCCCACCTGCTTGTGTCAGTCATATAGTGTGAAGCCACGCCAAGAGTTTCATTTTCAGTTTCATACACAGTCCCGTCATTGGACACGATCCTTGGACCACCACTCTTAATGGCAAAATCAGAATCTGCAACCAACACAAACTTGTGCACTAAGATTATGGACACTTTTACTGAAAAAAATTGCATGTGACATAAGGACATAGATGCTTATATAGACATTTGAAAAATAAAGCATTCTTAGATGAATAAAGTGATGCTTACATCTCCCAGCACCTCGATTGCAAGGAAAGTTGCGCTGGAGGCAGTCTAATCCTGACAGTGAATTGCTGAAATAAGAACAGCAATACGCTAAATCAGTGGAATGTCCTTTAGTCTATCAGTATTCGGTTACTGTTATTTCATACAAGGAAAGCTGTTACTGCATGAATATTGCTTATGAATTATGATTACAGATCATTGTTGAAATGCTAATAATGAATTGGTTCAGTTAGAGATTGCGTCGTAAGCAGTAAGGGACAAGCAGTAAAACTCATACATAGCTCAGAGAGAATCACCTGCTATTCGAAGCTTGTAATGTGAAGTTGTTGGCCACTAAATTACTGCAGAATAACAGAGATATAGATGTTAGTTTCAGAATATTTGTATGTACATAATGAAAGCCAGTATACCAAAATGATATTTATACATGATTCTACAACCGCTAACAGAATATTGCATATCTCCACAAAATAATGTTACAAGAAAAGTCACATGGATCTATAGTTAAAATATAGATGACGAGAAGTTACAGCATTAAAACTTACAGTTGTAAACTTTGGTTGTTGATCCAAGTCGGAAAGCTCCCAGATAAGGTATTGTATGACAAATCTCTGGCGGATCATAATACAAAGGTTAAGAGCATTGCATCACCCTCTTTGTAAGTAATTCTTAGCACTGAGGTCTCTCACAAACTCAATATTAATGAGTGAAAATGATGTTGCATGATATGACTCAGCGCGCTTACATGTTGCGGAGAGAAGCGCTCTTTGTTGAAGGCAGTGAACCGGCTAACTTATTGTTTCCGAGAAATCTGTGTGCGAAGAGAAAATATATGCTTCAAAATAACTACTTCATGTTACTGGATACTTGAAACAGTTGATCAAATAGCTTACAAGTAATTTAGTGTGCTGATGCTGAAAAGAGAGTCTGGAATTGATCCATTCAAATTGTTGAAGCTCAAGTCCCTGCCAAAAGATTATCAGGACATGATTGTGAGGTAAATAAAGTAGTTCATGAAAGAAATGTAATTTCAAATATCTCACTGCAGAGCACATAACAAAGGACCAGTATATCTAAAAACTCAGCCATCAACAGAAATGAGCGACTTACAGCAGAGTCAAACTTCGGTTTCCCCAAATATCAGATGGAATAGATCCTGAAATGTTGTCATTCCGTAGTACCCTGCAAAGCATGTCAAAAAGTTGCCGTATGTGATGAATGAAAAAAAATGCAACAAACATATAGATCAGATGCCATACCACACTCGTGTATATAACTCTATCCATTTTTTACTTACAACATATTTAGAGAGCTCAAGTTTTTAAATAATGCCAGGGAAGAGCTTCCATTTGCTAAACCACTTATTCTCCTGCATTTGATAGAGTTAGTTTTACGGATGAATTGTGCCTAGAGTGTGTAAAAAAATTAACCAATGCACACTCACAAATCTGTCAATGAAGTTAAATTTGAAATACTTGATGGTATTGGACCTTCAAAAGAGTTCCCTTCAAACCTCCTACAGAAGTAATTAGAAGAAGCTGCTCAATCAATTTTGTACATTGAAAACTTGAAATCAGTGCAATATAAATTAGAGAGACTGAAGAAAACGGAAGTGATCAAACAATAATAGCATGAAAAGTATTAACGCACAATACAGAAAGCTTTGTCAATTTCCCTATGAAGTCTGGTATCCTGCCCGTAAGCTCATTGTCAGATGCCCACCTGAGATACATGGAAGTTTCTCAAAAACCTTGATCTGAAGAACCGTGATCTTACATAAATATATTCACTCGGTAACATTTCCAAAGAAATAAAATAATGCTTAGAAATCCCTTACAGTGTATTCAAGTTCTGTAGTTTGGCAAATGACAAAGGAATCTCCCCGCTAACTCCAGCACTGTTAAAGTAACTGTGAAGGCAAAACAGGTGATATTAAATTTATCGCGGTCAAAAAATCTATGCCATGAAAGAACTCATGCGCTTGTTTCATATCCTATCCAATATATATTTTGCCATCTAAAGCAACCGAGTTAGGTTCCCAGAGAGTTAACCTCTGGTTATGATAGTGCGATGTGTCTGCTGCTATGGATGATCAATACATTTATGCCATCATAAGAAAGAATATTTAATTTCCGACTCATTTGTATTTTACCTTCTGCATTTGGGATTTCATTGCATGAAAAAAACCTTCTCCTTCTACCATATGCTACTCAACAAGAACTGCCCCTTAGAAATTAAAATGAAGTACATTGAGTAGAGAACAATGTAACATAACTTACATTTCTTGTAACTTTGCTAGGTTCCCAAGCTCAGAAGGCAAAGGGCCAGAGAAGTTGTTTGATCCAAATGAACTATCAATTATAAGATATAGTATTTAGAGACATGTGCTTATCACAATACATAATGCATGGAAGTTAGGTTTACTCCATATATGTATACTTACAGTGATATCAGTTGAGTAAGATTTCCAAGTTCCTTCGGAATTACCCCTGATAGTGCATTGATGCCAAAGCTCCTTTCCACATTATATAAATTAGCATTAGAAGACCAGAAACCATTATATGCATGTCGTTTGAGTTCAAAAGTAAACGTATAAGAGCTTACAGGTATTGCATGCGAGTCAGATTCCCTATGGATGGAGACAAGGGACCGGTTAAGTAATTTTGGGCCAAATTCCTACAGGAATGGAATGGAAGAAATTTTGTGTCATCAACTAGATATTGTGAACAAGATTGCCAACAATGGATTAGTAATATTCATCGTAACAATAATAGATGATGATCATGTACAACTTAGAAAAAGAAAAATGGCCATACAGATCGAAGAGGTAGACCAGAGAGTATAGCGCTTCCGGGATTACACCAACAGCATCCATTGCATACACTTTCCTGTAAAAAAATCCAAAGCAAAAGATACCCACAAGATCATAGTCTGCTACGAGCATCATAAGGAATTGTTGCCCTCTAAAAACTGAATAGAGCTACTAAACACCAATACAAAATCCCATTGAGGCATTACACCAAACAGATGGTGTGCATCTCATAAAGGGCACCAGCACAACCCAAATCTAGACCAGAAATGGAGCCTCTTGCATGAAAATCACAATAAAAACAGGGGCACACTCAAAATTGAATACATGAAGCTTAGCATCAATGCAAAATTTCAGTCAGGCATTTCATCGAACACGTAGAGTGCAACAACCCAATACAAATTTAGTACAAAAACAGAGCTAAGCTTCTTTGATCAAAGGAGAGAACTCACAACTGGGTAATGCGGCAAGTGGTTCCATTGTTGAAAGAACAGACGCATTTGATGAAAGGATTGTAATCTGGGTTGTTGAAGTCGGTGTCGTCTATGGCGGCTCCAGAGCATAGCTCTCCACTTATGTTCCACTGTTGTGAATTAGCTTTCATGCCCCATAGCTCAAACACTGAGTTCAAAACGGCCGCTGAAACCAATTCCACTCAGATCAGCTCAAAACCTTACCTTTCTATTTTATGAAATATAAAAAAATACAAACTTTACCTTCAGAAGGGTGTAGAGTAGGTTGAGTCTGGTTTTGCGCTTGAGCTACATGAGCAGAGAAGATCCAAACCCACACAAGAAAAATCACACAAACTAGTTTTGAAGTTGATGAAGACCTCAACATCAAGAAGTGCTTTATTTGTCTATTTCTTGCTCAATTTCTCAAATCAAGATTCAGTATATGGATATTGAAGAGCTTCTCAAGAACTAGATAGATTTTTGTTCAGTGATGATAAAATTTGAGATATAATCATAAAATGTACGTACAAGTGTAAACACAATGTTCGCAAGGTCCAAACTGGACCAGGTCAACCCAGCCAAATAGTAGGGCCTCCTCGACCATGCATACGTACGGAGAAAATCTGGTGAGAATATTCAATAAAATGAAAACTAGAAATTTGGCTTAATTATCGACAGAAGACGAGGGTTTGAGAGGATGAAGGTGAGTTTTTTTTTATTTTTTATCATAAATTGCATATTTTCCCTCAAATCAGAAGTCAAATGTTTTATTTGATTGAAGGTAAATATATCACTTGACGGTTTTTAATAAAATACATTAAAATATAATTTTGGACTTGTATTTATGAAAAAATATATGTAAATGCACTTTAGACATTTTACCTTACAATTATGTTATATTTAACCTCGAGTTAATTGTAACAAAAGAAATAATTTGGTAAGTGCAAAATCCAATTTTTTAGTTTAGAACAGTGATAGTTAATAGTTGAGATAGTGATGTATAGTTTATCTTTATTCAAATGTAATGTTTAATTGTTTAGATTTAACAAAAAATTGGTGATACTTTCATAAATTAACCGGATCATTAATTACAAAATAATCATTGGTATGGGTAAAATTAAAAATTAAAAACAGTACAGTGAACTATACCCTACTTGATTATGTAAGTCGTCTTTATATATATCAGTACCCTATTTCATTATGTGACTCTTCATTTGACAACCACCGTAGAAGCTTTATCATAATGTAGTTGACTTTGTCTCATTGAAAAAATGTCAGATGAAACCATTTGTGGGTTGTGCTGGCTTTCAGGCTTGAATTGGATTCATGTTGACGTTATATGATGTCACCAAGTCTATGTCACAATGACGGCATAGACTATGTCAGTGAAGTTTCGTTGATGAAACGCTCCCCACTATATCACGTCAAACTTAGGTGAAGAGAAATACCCGAACATGATCATAAAAGAAATAGGACTGGGCCGAGACGGGCCTGTGTATTTTATGAGGTTGGCCCAATTTTTCAATGGGCACAGGCCCAATGTCGAATAAAAATTAAAAATCAAAGATCGTCAATGTCTAATATTTTGATTAAGAAAAAGGTAAATACGTGGAGCCACGCTTATAAGCACGAGGTGGGGCACACACGTCACTATTATTAATAGGATATTTGTGTATATGTTGCATAAAATAATCATTAGAAAGTTAAAAAGAAAAAGTAAATCTAAACGGCACGCAGTTGGAAAGAAACGGCTCTGGTTCAACTTCTACACAAACCATATTCTTCTCTCATTTTTAATCTTTCTATAAATTATTGATTTAATTTATATGAATAAAAATTTGAAAAGCCTCTACCTATAGTGTTACCTGATATGAATTATATTTGTTGGAATTATACTCTGTTCAGAATAAGCAATTAAATATATATTAAAAAGTTATATACCACATCAGACGTCGTAAGAGAGGGGATGTGGGGTCCACTCCAGCACACCTTGCGTATTGCCACGTAACCTCCACTAAAATATGTTTTTGATTTAAAATAATAATGGAACATTGACTCATCGTGTCTTCTATAGAGTTGCGGTCGGTCGGTGGTCTCTGTACGACACAGTACGGTGGGGCCCATTATCCTATGTACTTGTGTCGGTAAAAGCAGTACGTGGGAAAATAAAAGTAGATAGTTCGGTGATCTGAAAGTGTGAATTACTGTCTCACCCCTGCGCAGCCGTGGTCTTCTAGAATAACGGAGAGGAACGGTGTTTGTTGAAATCAACAACGGAGAAGCAACATTGTTTCGGAATCTTGATTGTGTCAAAAGGAACAACGTTCGAGGTCCGTCCTGTCCAGGTGTTCACTTTTAATTGTCTTTGTCCTAAACGGCAGTCAAAATTAACTAATAGATTTTCATGTAAATTATGATACTAAATTTTGAACACCAAGGAACTAAATGTTATGTTATGAATAAAAAGGAAAAGTGGGTCAAGGTTGGATACTAAATTCTTTTTGTGGAACCTAATGGCATTACATTCCTGAAAATTTGCTTCACAATGTTGACTTAATACCCCCTTTAATTTTTTATATTCAAATATTTTTGGAACTTTCTTATAAACCTAGCATTCGTACGGATCTATTTAGTTCCTTCCTTGAAATTTCCTCCATTCAATACTATATATTGCATACTTTTCTATGGTATTTTGAATTCACACACAATTTAACATAAAAAATTGTGCACTTCTCTGTTACTTTGCACTCGGTTTAGACATCATAAACTTTATAATATTAAAATCAATATAAATATAAAAGGTAATTGCAGGTATACATGTACACGTGATAAAATGATAAAAGTTTTTTTAATTTTATATGTCAGCTAAACCAAACTAATTGTCAATTTGTGAAATTACGATTTTGCTACTTACATTGAATAATTGTTTTGTGTTAAAGGTTAAGGACATATTGGTCTTTTTGCATAACAATTAAATTTTAATTTTTCCCCTCTCGTCGTCGGACTGGACTTTCTCCGGCGACCTCGCCGGCCATACCCTCTCTCTTGAACACTTACATCAACACTTATGTATACTTTAACCTACTTATGCTTCAATAGTATGCGAAAACTCGATCAGATCGGAGATAAACATAGGAGCTAATGAAGCTTTTGCCGAAAAAACTGCTCAACGAACTGAAAACTCATCAAAAAGTATAGGAGACCAATACCTCAAGTCAGAATTAACTCCATCCTTGACCGGAAAAACAAAAGCATAACAACACACAGAAGCTAGCAGGGCCTCCGAAAAATTATGGAATTGATGAGAACCGAGAAGGTTGAGGAGTCATTGTCGAATACCACAACCGCTCCGGGAAGGCCATGGAGTTCTGAGTTCAGCAAAGATCAAAAATCTCCAAAAGGGGAAATTTTTCTCGAACCAAGTCCAAAGCGGAATGAAAACGAATCCAAGCCGTGCAAGACTCATTGTTCGTCAAATATAAAACGGAAATAGAACACAAAACAGTAAGCGGTGAAAGAGTTTCGCCAGAGAAAGAAAGCCACCAAATGTCTTGCCGGAAAAACCACAAAACCCAAAAAACACCATGATTTCGCCAGAAACATGTTTATCGAGGACCACAAGGACACAGAAAGCTTGCTGGAGAGAGGATCATAACACATCCAAAACATAGAGCAAAAAAGTGTTCGGTAAAACTAACGACCAAAAACTCAACACCCATGAGCCTCAGACGAACCCATATCATCAATCAATCAGACTGCCTAAAGCCATCAGAGCAGAGGGCAGGAAACGACCGAGAAAAGCCTCGAAGAACTGAGATTTAAAGTGGCCAAAAAATATCCCGAAAAAAACATAGATTCTACCTCCCCTCTCCCCCTTGGAAGCTCATGAAAACCTTCTATTCTTGACTGAGAAAGGAAATAGACGACGGAGAAATTCATGAGTGAACAATGTGAGAATTCCAAGTTTTGTCGAATAATGGAGAAATCGCCAATAAAAAAAATGTGTGAACAATACTCCAAATCACCAAATCTAGAGAGAATTTCAAAAGTGAACAATAGCTTAAAAACAAAAGTGGAGAGAGACAAATTTTTGAAAATTTAAAAATAATGGAGGAGCAAAATTGTCATTTCACAAAAATATATTAGAGAGTATAGAATGATTGATAATTATTTTGGTTTAAGAGAGGTGTGAAGTTAAAGAAAAAACTTTAAGTACTCAAATGAAAAACAAGTTTCGTCATATATACCTAATTGCAATTACCCATAAATATGACTTATATAATAAACTTTTCTAAATTATGTATTGTTCACTTACATCTTTATTAATTTACATATGTTCGAATCCAATTATTAACATTTTGTATTAGGATATTTCTTTTAAAATGATATTCGAACGGATTGTTGATCTTTACAAAGATTTTGTAGAGGGAAAACAAGAAAACTTGATGATCACCTCAAGTTGGAAAGTCAAGAGAGAAGGTTGAAACCAGATGTGTATAGTTAAGGCTTGCACGAAAAAGGTTCATATAGCTACCAATTTTCTTTTATGGTTGTTTGATAAGTAGAATCAAACATTTAGAAAATAAGAAGCAAGGCTTTGAAAAGTAATCATAAAGGAATGTTCTTAGAAGCTTTCTTGATGATCATATATTTATGGCATCTATTGGTCAGACGGTCCATATCCTAGCAAATATTATAATATATACATATAGATTATTGATCAAGAAATAAGAGGCACAATTATGATACGGTGTGTGGACGATATGGCCTCCCATATTTTGGCAAATAAATAAAATTTCTCTAAAATTAATAAATTTGCAACTACGTACAAAGATCTTTACTCGGGTGAGTTACTTTATTTTGTTTAGCTCCTTTACATTTGAGTATAAGATTATAATTAGTTCATTAGAAATTAGTTTTAAGTTTATTTGAACCATAGTTTGGTGTTTGATTTAAAAAATAAGTGCTCATAAGTTATTGAATTATCATCATCTTAATTAATATATATATGCTTGCGAGAGAATGAAATCATACACTTATTAATTTAAACTTTTACATCTTTGGGTATTTTAAGGCTTTCTTCTAGTAAGTTGATGATTAAGATTCCAAAACTTTTCTTCTCTTTCTCCATTCAAGCATGAGAGATGAGATTAGGGTTGTGTCTTCACATGCAAATACTTAGCAAATATATAAGGAGAATATAGATATATCACCACCCAATTTTTCCTTTCTCTAAAACGAGGAATTCCTCCTCTACCTTTCCTTTGAGAAGTGTCACATCATATGCCTCTCAAATCCTTACACACTTGGTTTCACCATTGAGCTTCCTTTCTCTTTGGTTATCAAATACATATTCATTCACATGATCAATTAGTATGATTAAAATTGAAATATACATCCCTTACAAATGTTAGCATGAACTTGAAATTTGAAGTTTATGAACAAATTTGAGGAAAATGTTATGAGTTCACGCTCGAAGATAATTTCTTGTTTTTTGTGTGAAAATATGTTATAAGTTAATTTTACATCAAAATAGGCTACAAATTTATTTATATTCAGGCATGTCTTGCAATTTTACAGGTAACATGCACATATTTCATGAAACTACATACAAGACACTTAACATGTTTATTTCTTTCAACATTTAGATGGTGCTCATTTTTCTTGTGAAATTTGAAATGATAGTATAATATAATTTAAAGAAAAAATCAAGTAACTTGTCAGTGTCACACTCTTTTTATGGCTCGCATTTTAGCAAAAAATTTCGTGTGGTCAATATTTCTAGCAAGAAAAAGATATTATTATTTTAAATGAAAATTCTAGATAACCCCCTTAACTATACGCGAGTGTCACATGAACCCCCTTAAGTACAAAATTAATCTGAGAGGTGTCCTAAGTATCAAAAAGTCACACTTTACCCTTTTCCGTTAACTTTTTAAAAAAAATTGTTAAGTTTTTTGTGGAATGACAAAAATACCCTTGTATCTGAAAAATTAAAATAAATAAATAAAAATAATTTTGAAATTTTTTTCTAATTTATTTTACAAAAATAAATTATTTATAAAAATTAATAAAAATAAAAAACGATGTCTAAAAATAAATTTTTATTTTTAAATTTTTTTATAAAAAAGAACTTTTAAAAAATTATTTATTCTACTAACATAATTTTATTCTTTATTTTATACAACGAGAAAATTAGAAAAAAGTTCAAAATCATTTTTACTTGTTTATTTTAATTTTTCAGATACAAGGGTATTTTCGTCATTTCACAAAAAACTTGATAGAATTTTTTAAAAAGTTAACGAAAAAGGGTAAAGTGAGACTTTTTAATACTTAGGGCACCTTTCAGATTGATTTTGTACTTTAGGGAGTTCACGTAAAACTCGCATATAGTTAAGTGGGTTATTTGAAATTTTCTCTTATTTTAATAATAATATTGCGAATTTATAGCGATATGTTATGTTTTATGATGCAAGGAAGCCTTCACAGAAAGCATTTCTTAGTGCTGTCCTTTACATATAGAAAGGATAAACATATTATGATATTAACATGACTTATGAAGTTTAGGAGGGTCAAGTTAACTTTTATCTACATGGGAAGCCAAAATTCAAAATTTATTTTGATCCTTACTATGCAACAAATTACCCAAAAGCTAAAATGTTTTAGCTTCCCAATGTAAAGTTCTATAAGCATCATTTAAACCAAATATATGGATAAAAATAACTTTTTAATGACATATTTATCATTAAAAACTCTAAATCAATTTAATTAAGATAATATGTCGGGAAATTAAAGTTGTGAGATCATCTTATATTATTGTTTTAAAATTGTTTGATTAATTTATAATTGTTTTATTAATGGAGTTAGTTCTCGGTTAGTCCTAAGTCCTTATCCACCCTAATAATTAAGAAATAGTAGTTTGTGATAAGAGTGAGTACTAATATAAATGAAGGTAATAAATAACAAGTGGTAATGGTATATGCTCAACTAATTTTGGAGGCAATGTAATGCACCTCAACTACCAAAATTCTTCCCAACATTTGTCACACATGTCTCCTTTCCCAAACACCCCTAATCAATAATATGGATCTTGCAATAAAATAAAATAATAAAAATATATGATCATTTTTAAGAGAATAATTATTTTTATTACTAAACTAACCCATAAAATATACTCAAACATCATAATCTCAATCTTTTATTGAGAAATGATAAAGTTGGCATAGAAAATGAAAATATATAACTCAATTTATCTGTTTAAAAGTGAATGTACCTGCCAAGTACGCCTACCTGTACCTCTCTCTCTAATATTTAATATTTAATTCCTTGCCTCCTCTCTTTATATTCACTCCTTGTCCTTGAGTTCTCATCTCAACACACACAAACCAGACCAAACCTCAGTTCTCTCTCAATTAATGAAGCAGTTGATTCGGCGCCTTGCTCGAGTGGGCGACTCGTCGCAGTACAGCCCGATCTGCTCCTCCGAGGCGCAGCCTACTCGGCTGAGGACGCGCATCCGGCGCCACGCGTCCTCCCTCCGCAGATCCGCGGCGGAGAGGATGCGGAGATCCGGCGGCGTGCCGGAGGGACACGTGCCGGTGTACGTGGGGGAGGAGATGGAGCGGTTCGTGGTGAGCGCAGAGGTGCTGAACCACCCGGTTTTCACCAAGCTGCTGAACCAGTCGGCTCAGGAGTACGGCTACGACCACAAGGGGGCTCTCAGGATCCCCTGCCACGTCCTCGCCTTCGAGCGCCTTCTGGAAGCTCTCCGCCTCGGCAACCACGACCTCGTCGACGACCACCGCTTTTAGAGATTCGAGTTTAATTAGTTTGTTGTATATACATCAGTTATTGCAAGCTTGGTTCGAGGATATATATATATATGTACGTGGAGATTTTAGTTTTGTTTAGGGCTTTAATTTTGTTTCCTTTTTCAGATTCGGAATAATGGGAAGCAGAGCATACTCTCTTTTTTGGCCCTACCTACCTACTCATCTTCATTTTCTTGTTTGGTTACTGAGAAACGGTGGGAAAGTGGGAGGGGAGAAATTATTCCCCTGATTTGCGTTTGGTTGCTGATGAGATTGAAAGGACAAATTAATCAACATTGAAATTGCCGTGATTTTTATTATATTGTTTTCTTGTTTGAGCTTGATAGCTGTAAGCAACTGCTGGTTTTAGTTTAATCATTAAAAGTTAAAATTGGTAAACATCTCTAATTAATTGATTTGAGAGTTCGTAGACCAGATTTCTTGCGCAATTTACAAAAATCACAACATAAATTACTTATTTTAATTATGAAAACCAAACTTCCAAATAGTTTTAAAGTGGAGGGTTATATGGCAAGGTTTTTATTTTTATTTTTGCAGTCCGTACTACATTCGCAAATAGTATGTGATTTTGAGATGATAGTGAGGGTAAGATGGTCATTTACGGATGGATGGTTGAGTTTTGGTTCAGTGTGGTGATTGTGATGGGGGATATGCTCTGAGCATCTTTGAAAATGGAGAGTCAAGATTGTGTTAGATTTCTCTGCATGTTTCTGACTTGGACTTGTCAACTTTTTCCTTCTATATTGGTTCCACGAAATAAATTTTCCAAAACGATTTACAAATTTATTCTGGTTTAATTATCTCATCGCATTTTATTGTAGACTACCAACTTGAATCTCTAAGCATATTATTTTGTTTGTTTAGGATTACTTGGTTGTGTTTCAAACACATGAACAGCGCCGGATCCACCGGCGGCAGCGAGGAGCAGCTGCCCCCCATCCGGAGAAATCGGAAATTATCGTACGATTTTGTCCGAAAATTACATTTGCCTCCATATTCTTAATATATATCAATATTTTGTCTATGATGATTAAAACAAACATTTGGCGTTTTAAGGTCTCATGTTCTAATCCCATTGGTTTTTCTTGTTTTAAAATAACATAACAATGTGCTGGGCTTATCCCACGGTTTCTTTCTGGGCTTTCCAGTACAGCAAAATCTGGGCCTATGGGCTCACGTACATGCACTCTCACTTGTGAATTTGAGATATGCTCTTATAAAATATATAAACACAAATTTAAGTCTTCACCAACTGATTATTTTAAGGCAATAAAGATTTACCAATCTCGCCAAGATTATCAGGTGATAAAGATTCGCTAATCTAGCCAAGATTATCTCGGTATCACACCGTCCTATTTTTTATAATTTAAAAATTCTTAATTTATTAATAAAACTTCACCAACACATTATATAACTACATCTAAATAGTTCAATGCATATATTTATTTCTAGTATATGATTATTATGTGATACAAAACTAAATCACATAACTTCCAAATGTCATTGTGCTCTATATTGAATGTTCAAGTGCATGGAGCAAGTTAAAAACAAATTAAATATCTCACTATCAAGTTTACCATTATAACATTGCTGGAGTTCAGTTCCTAGCCAGCGAATGTTTGAAAGTATTCGCTGAGAAAGATATCACTATCCTGGCGAGATATTGAACTTGTCGGTTAGATTCATTAGTCCCGACGAGTTTTGGAACTCGCCGAGTATATTATATCTTTCCCGATGAGATATTGCTCAAATCCTCGCCGGGAAAGATATAGATTAAAATATTAATTTTTAACTGTTTTTTTTTTATCGAGGTTCATACATTCTCAGAATTGACTAAAATTTAGGCACATCTAATTATATAAATCGAGTGCGCTCCCATCCATATGGTCAGAT
>JAYMTP010001903.1:0-21749 GCA_036897365.1 Geranium brycei
ACACACATCATCAAGATAATAAATGGATTTCAAGATTTTATATTCTTATGTATGGGGTTACAGCTCCGCTACAAACAGCAGTAGAATGTCTAAACATCTGAACGTTCTATAACTATTAGATCAATGCAGATCTGAACGCGCGTTGTCTCAGCGTGCGACACGTGACAGTAAAATTCTACAATACACACTTAAAGGTTCTGCGGGTTCATCACATTCTATACTTTGCACTACACATTCTGCAAGTTTCCACAATTTTGCATTACACATTTTACAATTCGGACTTTTGAACACCCAAATTTAATTTGTAGCAAATTTCTTCTCCTTATGTATATTCAAAGTCTATTTTTGTTTCTTCTCTAATTATTTTACTTCATCTCCAATTTCATGACATAACTTGCAACTTTGAAAGCATCAATAACTTTCCTTTTCTTATAGATTTTAATCACTTTCCATTGATTCTCAATTCCATGGAGGATTGGGTCCTTTATTTAGAAAAAAAAATCTTTTTGAAAGGTAGATTTTCAATTAATTATTTAATTTTTTTCTCGTGCACAATTTTCATTAGTTAATTAGACAAAAGAAATGTGGAAGAGCATCTTTGATTAGTACTCAATTCCCATACTCAACACAAACCAAGAGAATCTTAACTTTTGATAAAATTTACCTACTATTTTAATTCTATTGTCTGCTGACCCACACATAATCTCTGATTAATTATCACATAATCTTTTTCTGCCATGTGGAAGTGTTGAAGTTGATGTCAATCTCAAACTTCCTATCACTAAATCACTACTACTTGTATGGACTTGAGTGCTTTTCCATGGATAGAAAGGAATGAGTTAAATACCATTTTGAGTGACTTTTCAATAGAAAATTATCTGGGATCACAAAATACAAGGAAAGAGGAAAAATCGGGTGAGAAAATATTCATATTGATACTGTGTGAGTGAAAACTAATCACAGTGAAGGGCGCGCATTGAGACTGAGCTGGCAGAGGGAGGACTCTCCCGAAGGCAATTTCCGGCGATTTCACAGCTAATTAAATGAAACCTGAACTCTCTCATTACACCACTCCTCCGACATGATTCACTTCCTCCTTAGATTATAGTATGGAATTGGGCCCCACCATATTTGTTCTCATAGTTCTTACATTCAAGTGATTTCTTATAAGTAAATGTTGATTTTTAAAATTTTATTATCATATTTAAATGTGTGATAAAAATGGATTATATATGAATTGAACTTATGGTTTTATCTATAACTTTATAAATCATACTCGTCGCAAAAACGTATGAAAAAATGTAAAATACGGACACTCTGATTGAACTGTAGATATTAAATCTCGTGCACATTCTCGAAATATATCCTGATATCCATCCCAACTCGTCTTCATCACATCTGGAACATCAAAGTTTAATTTGGCCTCTTTAATCATGCATTCTCAAGTTATGCTATCCAAACTTATTATATGATATTAACTTACTACATAATATCACCGTTAATTGTGTACTAACTAACAAGCTAAAATGAAAATAAGAATTATTTTGGACATGAAATTTTGAAAATGTAATTTGTTTTATGAGGATGAAGTACTAATGTATTAAGCAAGTCTTTAAGGTGATATTCCATTGATTTTGGTCTTACACTATTAATACAGCAGCCATAAATTCAAAACTCATTGGAAAAGACGAGGAGAAGCTTATGAATACATAAAAAATAGTGTAATTTCCGAATATATATTTTAAGCAATGTTTTAGACTTTTAGTGGTCGAACTTGATAAATTTAGGTTCAACAAATGACTTCTTAATCTTGTAGAGATAAGAACATCCAATAGTAAGTATCTTTGTCATAAAGGGAGCCAGAAAATACCAAAATCTATAACTAGGTTAGGTCAATTTGGACAGTCTCCTAGTCTTAGTACAAACTGTGCCATCAACTTTTGACTCAAGTCTTGAAATTCGGAACCATTGAGGTTTTTGTTACTTAACTTACCCATAAATCACCATCACACTCATGTTCATGTTCAAAGCAAATCAAGAAAATAATGCATGAGTTAACAAGCTTGAGACTTGTGGGAAGAAAAATTAAGCTCACTGGTAGAAACATAGTATGGATGAATATTGCTGATGTTAGTGATGTCGTGAATTACGGTATAAAATAATCTCGTTTACATACTACAATAAAAAATAGTGCAGTATATATTCCAGCAGCCTCTGTCAAACTCAAATCAATTGAAAATTAAATTAAGTTTAATAAGAACTGCCACAAAACAACAATGGTAGGTGTTTCATGACATTTTTAGCTCTATTGTGTGTCGTGTGCTTTGTGACGACTTCAACTTTATGACACTAAGTGTTTTATAACATCGTGTGATTTACCTATCAATTAGAAATCACATGCTAATGAGTGGACATAACCATGTTAAACAAAAGTCTAATGAGAATCAATGCTCTCATATACCATAATAAAAATATGGTAGTGAAAATATTATTGACTTGAATTAATATTACGAATTACACAAAAAAACAAATAATTATTATAAGTTCAATATAAGAAATTAAAATAATATGAAATTCTGCAGTAATAAACTTAAAATGGAATGTGAAATTCAATAATATATTCTAACACGTACTGATTTTGGATTCCAAATGAAGATAATGAAAATTAAGAGGGTAAGACTAGGACAGATACCCTACTGATAGTAACAAAATACATCACATGTTTGAAAATCAAAGACAACAAGATTGTCCTTATTTGCCAATAATTAATTATCTGATCACTTTAACTATCTTTGTCCCATATGTGACATCCAAGTGCAAGTTACTCAGTTTGATTTTGGTAGCTAATTGAATGAAACCAACCAACAATATGGGGACATAAAGCATAGCCTATAGTTGGGAGAGATCGTCTTGTTGTTTCTGTTGATTAAAATTTCAAAGAAACTAATGAAATTTATTGGGAAAAACATAAATGTATATGATTAGTCATGAAGTCTCAGAGAAGGGACTTCTCTTATAGTTGATTTCAATATGCCATATGCAAGACTGACTGTTACCAGTCAAGTAAATGATTTGACTCTTACGTTTTTTGGGTGGTTTTTGTAACGGATCTGTCTCAAGCCATTCGAGGTAGCGGCCGACACGAGTTTCCAGTAAGCTTTTTGTTGCACTATTATTTATGTTGCTCGTCGTTCTCGAGGTTGGATTTTGTAATAAATTTGCGGAGAGTCTCAACTCATTCAAGATGAAGGCCGCAAGGTTGCAAGAGGCATGTCGTTGCATTATTCTTGTGATTTCACAGCTCATAAATTAGTCAGGTATGCTTAAACTGATAGTAACTGGTGTTTTGACAGTCAGGTGTAATGCCGGGTTAGGTACTTTATAATCAATAATATATCGCGATTTCCCTGAAAACAATAAATATTTATTAGTATAAATTAATTTAATTTTTGGAAAAAATAATTAAAACTCATGTAAACCTGGCAAGTCTATCTAGCTTGATCGGGGATGACATTATTCCCTGTCTTGGACGGGAACCCGAGGGTAAGGCGCCCCGCCCCACCTTGTATATTAGATCGTGGAAGAATGCGGATGACTTCCAAGTTTCAAGATTATAATTTTTGTTTTGGTAAGGTTTCCCATAAATAATGGACGATGATTTGTTTTTAATATGAGAATGGGGAAGGGAGCAATGAGATGAGAGAGAGAGAGTATAGTATTATATTTGTATTTGTACACTGGAAATACAAATAATTACTGGTAGTGGCACTGAGTGAGTCTGAAGTTAGAAGTCCACAAGGACAGAGAGAGAGAGAGGGGGCCACATGCGGTGTCGTTTCGGCGATGGCGCGCGTAAACAGCGCGCGAGCTGCTTCCCGATGCACACACCTCTCCACATCATTACCATTTTCCTCTCTCTCACACACCCATTCTCTTCTACATTTTTCTTTTTTGGTCCCACCCAATATCACATCAACCTTTTCCTCTCCAAACTCTTGTTTTATTCACCAACACTACTATTATTACGTCATCTCCCCTTTTTCATACATATACATACGTATTTGTACACACTAACGGACTTGGCACTAAAACTAGTGTTGGATTTAAAGTGGGGGTTAAAAACTAGAGGGGTGCACTTTGCTACAAACGGTCGTAGCCGTTGGATCGTTGAACATCTGAACGTGCGTTGTTTCAGCGCGCAGCACGTGGCAGCAAACTAGGTTCTGCAACGGACATTTTCAAGGTTATATAGGGTCAATCACGTTCTACCATTTCGCACTACACATACTATAGAGGTCAATCACATTTTACTATTTCGCACTATACATTCTATTGGTTCGAACGTTCGGACATTTCCACTCCATTTTAGTTTTAATTATTTCATGTGCGATTAAGATAACATCTCTCTCACGCTCATGTACGCGTGTAGCTTAAATTCCTTCACACTCGTGCACGCATAAGCCTTTACTTCAACACTCCTCTCACATGTAGTATTGTTTACACGTGAATCATAGCATGACTGAATTTCTGCATATAAGCCGAAGTTTACCGGGGCATAGGTACCAGAAGCCCCCAAACAAATGCCCAAATAAAACAACATCTTTCTAGCTCCAACCCGCCACTTACCGGAGAGGAGATCGAGGGGTTGCTTTGCTTACCCATCGTCAGATGAGGCATGTGACGGGTGGGGTCGAGCATGAGACTAGGCCCATATATACATATTTTATCATGATTCATGGTAGGTTTTCATGGCATAAACATGACATGACACATGACCGTGACCATGAACATGACCATATGGTGTTATATATATATAGATGAGTAGGTATGTATAGATCAGTGGATGGTGGGTTTGTGTCAAGTTGATTTGATGTGTTTTGGTGGGGGCTGCTCCACTCTCACTCTCACTTCCATTTCTATGGTCTCTATTCTTTTCATATATATCATGTTTCATTCCCACAAGATCTGCCTTTTGGCCTCAACATCAATATTTTATCATGATTTATAAACTTGATGATAGCTATAAGTTTCAAAATATTTTATCAAAAAGTGATGAAATTTTAGTTGTGAATTCAAATAAAATTAAGTACATATTCGTATGCATCATGCATGTATATGGGTGTATATAAAATGATGTCGTGAAAATCTCTGACTTTTTCTACTAGTCAGTAGTTAATCCTCTAACTACTTTTTGATTAATTTTTTATAATTTTTCACTGCTTATTTGATCTGATTTATTTTTTAATGATTGACTGATTAATCTACCTCTCCAACCAATTAGTGTCCAGCCATTTTACAACACTAATACAAAATAACAAATAATCTATTAAATTCTGAAATATAAATGCTTATTAAGTTACGATATTAATTTATACTGTTATGTATAATAGGTAGATATATGTTTTCTTTAAATTACATTATTTCTTATTCATTCATAAAATGATTGTGATTACTTTCAATAAAGTTTCAACTCCAATAAAGTTTCAACTCCAATGTACAAGAAATTTTACAAACATTGTGTTTACACTGTTCTAAAAGGATTGAACTGATCAAAGTCACCAATTCTGTGTGTTGAAAAGAAGAAAACAAGAGAAACAGAAGATGCTACTTAATCCGAAACACAAAATGCTAATAGTACTTAATGTAACATTATTACAGATTTACAGTGCCGAATAGGCCCAGAACTGTCTGTAAACAGTAGTGCCACTAATTAATTAAACCAAGGACAATAATTTCATTTTAGTTTTGTTGATCAATCCAAGATCATATATGTGCAAAAGTGGAAAGAGATAAGGCTCAAGTGCCAGCTTATAACTATACTGTTTTTGGAAAATTGATAGACTTTGTGGGTTTAATTAGATCATAAAATAGTACTAATTACTTTTTTGAGATTGATCTTTTGATAAGATAGTGTAGAATCTCTTTCATTTTAAAATAATATAAAATTGGATGAAAGATAAGCATGCTAACCAAACTTGATATTTGGTCGGGTGGTCCAAGATGCACAGTTCTTGGCTTGAGCTCAGGATTCGAGGTTCAGCAGCGTTTGATGAATCGTTTGATGAATGCGGTCGAGTTATAGAATAAATACAGTGATATTGTAATATTAAAAAAAAAACAGATACACTATCTTCTGTTTCAACTTTCAAAGTGTAAGACTAATGCATTATTTCAATTCAAATATTAACATTTTATTCAAATATAATATATTAGAATTCAATATCTGATCAAAACATTCTGCTACAAATTTTTAATTTATTTTTTGAGTGAGTTGGGATTTAATATAAAATTTAATTTTCACAGGGTTGTTGAAAATAGTTATTGATGATTTTCATCTGCAGAAATAGGTATAGGGTTTAGCTACAAACAGTTAAAGTAGTTGGGAATTGGATTTGGCTGTTTATAGGTACAGAGGCCTTTGCTTCTTCTTTAGCCATTTCCCTATTTATATAAGCACGTTCTCTTTTTCTGGAACCCTAATTTGGTTCTTTCAATTTAGGGTACAATTTATTGAGCAAAGCATATGCTTTTTTGTAGGATTTATAGTAGCATGTAATGGGCCTTGAAATATTGAGTCCAAGTTCCACATAGATTTTAAGAATCCAATTTTGGTAGGAACAGAGCCCAGTGGCTTTATTTTGATTTTGTAGCCATTTTTGCTATAAATGTAGGCCATTGAGAACCAAGCATGCTTTTGTTATAATATAGTGGCTAGGCTACATTTTGCATCTTAGTTTGTCAAAAAGACTTGAAATATAAAAGAGAAACCGAGCTCAGGGCGAATTTGAGTACGAACGGGAAAATCCGTTTAAACCCGGTCGTTGCTATTTATAAATGGAAGGATTTTGAAGAAGGACAAGAACATCATAATTCGTTTCAGAATGGGGTACTAAAAGTAAACATTCTACTTCAACCTTACTTTGAAATCACATGTACAAACAAATTTAGGGCATTTCTTCTTTTCTGATCAGCGAGTTAATCGGGACAGAATAAAGGTGGGATAAATAAATACTGCAGCGAGACTCTGAATCTAGTTCCACCTGAAGTGTTTAACTAATTGGCCAAGCAAGTTTATGGCATTTCATTTCATTTTATTTTCACTTCTAAATAAACAAAAGAAGCAACACATCAAGAACAACAAGCATTCTGCTTTCTGCAGATGATTCCACAACAAAAGAATCAAAGTTTATTTGTTGAAACAACAACAACAACAACAAGAACCACCTGCAACACTTACAGATCCAAGGCCACCACCTGCGGCTCCTCGCCCTTCTCCACCACAAATGTCTTCAAAATCCTCTTAGACCCTGCAATGATCTGCACATTGTATGTCCCATGAAACCCTCTGAACAAGAACTCCCCTTGCTCGTTAACGTGCCCGTGCACGTGAGACATCCATTCATGTTTCAGCGCGAGGTACCTCCTCCCCGCCTCATTGATCTCTCCTTCCGCACCCACCAAGTGCGAGTTCTCCCTGCTCATGAACAGCTCCCAGAACCCCCACAGCATCACCCCCTCCACTGCAGGGTGCGCGTAACACTCGCGCAACATCGCCTCCAAATCGTCTGCCCTCACATACTCGTTAACAGACAACACATCTACCTCTGTGAACCATATCGGGAGGCCAAGAGTGCCTAGCTCGTCCAGGGCGGAACAGACAATGGGCCCGACAGGACTGTCTATGTGCCCTTGAATCCCGATCCCTCCAACAGGCGCTCCTTGCCCTTGCAGATCGAGAATGAACTGGATATACTTATCGGGGGATGATCTCGTGTCGCACCCATCTTCAACGTGGTAATCGTTAACAAAAAGGGTAGCGGACGGGTCTAGCTGGTTCGCGGTCTTGAACATGTTCGCCCTCGCATCTTTCCCCAACCTATCCTGATAGAACGACCCGTGCAGCATCTCGTTGTTGACATCGTAGTGTTTAAACCTCCCCTTGTAGCGCGAGAGGAGGCCCGTCAGGCGGTTTTGGACCGCTGTCGCCAGGTCAGTCTTGTTCAGGGCTCGGATCCAGGACTGGACCGTGTCCTCCACTTCCCAGAAGATGCAGTGTCCCCGAACGTCTATGTTGTTGTTCTTGCATAAGTCTAGCATCTCGTCCGCGTCGTTGTAGTTGAAGTTTCCTTTTGACGATTCTGTCCAGTACCACTTCAGCTCGTTCCCAAAGACTGCCCAGTTGAAGTGTTTCACAAAGAAATCGACGAAATCTTCGTTGTCGATGTTTGATCTGCTCATACACGATCCCAAGGGGAAGCTGTTCTGCGTTTGCTTTACTATCACCATCGTTCCTTCCTTTTTGCTTGAATCGGTTCCTGAGATTTTCAGGATAACATCCCGCTTTCGAACCTGCATTGCCAGCCAACGTCAATACAATACCAGTGTAAGAGCATATGAAAACTTATCAAGAAAATCAGTTTGGAAATTTAATCTTCACAAGAAAGACCCAAATATTTTCAGCAACTTCAGAGAAATAAACTCTGGGATGTGAATATAAAGATTCTAAAACTATGTTATGAGGAACATAGCATACTTATAGAACCATGCTTCTGATTTTAAGTGCTCCAGACCAAGAACAATAATTCCAAGTGTTTCTCTTCTTTTGAACGTTTCTTTTCTATTTTTCTATATGAAATCATGATATAGAAATCAAAGCAAGAAAGTACCTGATCAGTTTGCTTCTTCAAATGTCTAAATCTTGCTCGTCTATCAACGGGGAATATCTGGAGTGCAGCAAGCATTAGGTCAACGCCAGGACCCGGACCCTGAACATAAACCATAACTTTGGAAGGTTGTTTCTCAATTCTAAAAGATCCTCCAATTTCATGCCATCTACAGTCACTAATTTCAACCTGGCCTCCATTGACCCATTGGTTGTCCACACTAAGCGCAACATTCACATTCTGAGGACCAATTGCTCCGTAACCAACCCGAACCCACGCAGATACTTGGTAGGTCAAAAAGAGTTTGATTTTTTCGGTGATCATCTGAGCAGGGCCCATCCAATTCTGTGTGCGGCCAGTTACACGAATAAAGCGGCCACTTAAAGGTTCGTGAGCTCCTAGGGAGCCTCTCGCCATTGGAGGAAGTATATGCGGCGAGCCAGTTGAAACGCCTAAAGTACAGTTACCAAGAGGAAACCATCCATTTGTAGCATTATTGAGACTGCTGTTATAAACTATATTTACACCAAAGGCAGGATTCTGTACAGCAAAAACAATTCCTCTTTAATGCTTAAGAGCTCGGGATTAAACTTATGGAAAAGTGTATACAAATACACCCAACTATACACATTTTCTACTTAGCTGCAGCTAACAAAGATTTGGGTCATTCGGATACTCTCAAGTTTCATAAATTCGCACATGTTAAATATTTGGATGAAAAACTTTAATTTTGAAATTGAAAAGACGAAAATACCCTTGGGTAAAAATCTAATTTTCAGACCTAAAAATTTAATTTAAAAATCTAAAATTAGATTGTTTAGGTCTGAAAATTAGACTTTTAGTCAAAGGGCATTTCAAACTTTTCACTTTTAACTTAACATTTTCCATCCAAAAACTTAACAGGTGGGAATTTATAACATTTGGGGGTATCCGAATGACCAAAATCTTAGTTAGGTATAGCTTCGTAGAAAATGTGTATAGTTGGGTGTATTAGACTATACTTTTCCCTTAAACTTATCACGGGAAAAATTAGGACAAACTTTTAGAGGTATGGAATTGAAACTACCTCAATAACAGGTGGAGGTGAAGGAGGGATTTTCTCAGCATGCTTTACCGATAAACTGTTGAGAAGAATATCAGTGCCTGGAGGCGGACCTTCTAGATACACGACCACTTTTGACGGGGAGCCATTTAGGAGGAACTTCCCCTTAAACTCCACCCAATCCTTGTCCGTTGCCTGCACACTACAGAACCGACCAGCCTTCTTTGATAAATTAAGAAAGAAAGGAGACAGCTATATCGAGTATGCTTCGATCTTCAAATAAAGATGCAGCAAAATTAATCAATATAGAACATCATTTTTTAATGTATGAGATATCTAGGATTATATCGTACAGCTACAATGATCTGTAATCATCATTATTTGGAATTGGAGATCGTTATGGAATAAGAAACTAACCCGGAAATGCCAATGTACTGTTCACGAGAATTTGGCGATTGGACCCACAAAGTACTCCGCACATTAGCACTTGTGACATTGTTACCAAAGATACGAACCACAGCAGTAACCTCGTAAACAAGTTTCCGCTGCACTTTTCCAGTGATCTCCTGCTGAATCCCATTCCATCCCTGTGTACGTTCTGTTGCAGCTGCAAAAACCTTTCCAGACTGGGGGACTATTTTCCCATCTCCCATAGAATCGTGTAAGACAATCTTGCAGCCTCTTCCAGACCAATTATTCAGGCCATCCTCGAAATTAGGGTTCAGAATTATGTTCTCATCTCCAGCAGTACTTCCACCCTTCAAAATGATGAGCAAAAAATATGTAATCCAAAACCAAAAAGTGATAAGACAAATATAAGTTGGATATCACATAATGCCAAAGGAAATAGAGATGATGTCATTTACATATTTTCTATCAATTCCTACTCTTACAGATGAAACCAACGATCATATATGTTAAAACTTAGGCACATATTCATCTGAACTAAAAAGGGCAGAAATTATAATTACCCCAGAATCACTAGAGCTGGAACAGGTGATCAGTACAGATTCTATTAGTAATTCGAGTCCGGGAGACGGCCCTTCCAAATAAAACACAACCCTCTCAGGCACAGTTGACAACGAGAACGTGCCTTCCAATTTTCCCCACCTCCCATTTGATACCGATGTTCTGCACATAAAAATGGTCGTTATGAGTTTACACTTCTTATGTAAAGATACAAGGCAACAATATGGAATAACAGAACTCGTATACCTTCCAACGAGCAAATAGGTAGCAGCAGCATCTTTGTGTTCTAGTTTCAAAGTTGCCAATACATCAGCCGATCCCTGAAGATCCCCCAAAACTCCAACACAGGCAGCAACTGAATAAGTGGAACCCGGGGAAATTTTGTTTGTGATGTCTTGTTCTAAACCCTGCCAGCTTTCCTTGCGGTTTGTTACCACAGCATAGCTACCGCCCGTCTTTCCCCATATTTCTTCTGGGTGATCCGACCCGGCTGAAGTTACAAACCCATCACAGCAATTAGGGTGCCAAGCATGCAGCCCTTGTGAGAAATTATGGTTTTCTACGATATTAGTATAGCGGCCACAACTTGAATCGGGCTTATCTTGGTCTACAGCCTGTCAACGGAAGCAGAAGTCAAGAAATTAAACCGGTAACAAGGACCACTGAGTTACTCGAACAACTAAATACAAGTTTTCAAGAACCCTATCAAGATTGATTACTAAAATGAAAGAACACAACAAACCTAAACTGTTACAGCTAGTCAAAGATAAAAACATCATCTATTTGACAAACCGACACAGCTAGTCCATGCAAGAAAACAGATGAGTCATCTTTGTCACATAAAACACATCTCATCATTCCCCTAATACAGCTAAATGCTAGAGCATATATACCTGCATTAATTAATCAGCTTCCAATTTTATCTCTCATTTCTTAATGCTTCTAGTTTTTCAAACATAACCCAAGTTAATAAACTAATTCAATTTCATATTCTCTTGCGAAATGTACAATCCTCTTATAAGATCTGACCTCACTAAACAATTTTCTCAACATTCCAGTTACATTTGCTCATCACTTATTAGTGTAACTATATTTGTCTTATACCCAAACCCAAGTAGGTGACACAATACACTAAACTAGGCCAGAAGAACAAACAAGGTAACTCATTAATGCTTCTAGTTTTTCACATGCAACCCAAGTTAATAAATGGATTGATCCAATTCAAATTCTCTTGGGACATGAATAAGATTCAACCTCGCTATATTTGTCTTATACCCAAAAACCCAAACTAGGTCAGAAGAACAAACAAGGAAACTTCCCAAAACACAAGAATCTGCCAAATTAACCAACAATGCTGCAAATAAGGCATACCCTACCAACCCAGTACCCTTAATCACCAAAATCAATGACCTTTAGCTACAAAAACCCAAATTGACCGGAAATGAAACAAACAATGTAGATAGTAAAGATCAATCAAATCATGAACAAATCCATACAGCTGAGTCGTTCAATTGAGGGTTCTCCATTTCTTCTCCTGATCTCTGCAGCATCACAGGATCAACAACAAAAAAGCAGTACCCATTAATCAAAACATCAAATGGGCTTTGATAAGAAAAGGGCACAAAATCAAAATCAGAGTCACAGAAACAGAACCATGTTGTTGTGGCGGTGGTGGCGCTTCTTCTTCAGATGGAGATTGAAGAATCGACCTCTGAGCCAACAGGCAATGAGCCTCCTCATTAAATAAGCGCCGTTTCAGAGATTCAAGTGAAGTCTACGAAAAGCGCGTGCGGGACCAACCAACCTACCAGCATCAAAAACCCATTACACCCGTTAATTACATCAACTAATTAACGACCCTTTTGATCTCAGAAAAAATAAAATAAAAATAAAGGGCGTTGAAGGCTATAGCTTATAGGGGCTGTGCGCGATTTTGCTTTGGCTTGCAGAATGGGTTAAGCTTGTAGTGGAATTTGATGCTTGGATTGGAAATGAAGCTTATGGGTAATGTTGAGCTCTGCTATGTACCTTTTCTATTAGTGTTCTCGTCTATTGAGCTTTTGTGATTTTGGTTTTGTTTTTGTTTAAATTTAGTCTTTGATTGCAAGGAAGATTTGTTAAGGATTCGTGTAAATTGGGTAAGGTTGTGTTTTCATTGATTTGGTGTTTGATTGGATTTGGAGGGTTAACGTCTCTCGGATTTTTAAGGTATCAAAAAGGTATGTTTTACTTTGGCATCTAACTTTGAATCTATATTGGAGTTGGGTACATTTGCAGTTTTGCTCATTGAAATTTTGACTTGATCATTCTTGCATCTTGTTCTTATCTTCTATTGTAGAAGGGTTCTATGTCCTTAGTTTTGATTAATTCTCGGTATGCTTAAGGCTATTACAATATATATACATGAGAATAGAATACTAGAAAGGAAATTATTAACTATTCTTAGGTCAGTTGTATATAATAGGAAATGAGTGAAATCATCCATTATTTGCATCATGATTTCCGTTGATGTTTTCAAACTTTTTTATGTGAATACTCCCCTGGAGTTGTTGCATGCACGTTGGTAATGCCCAACTTGTCAAGGAGCTCGTGAAATCTGTCCCCTCAGAACACTTTCATTAGGATATAGCTAGCTGGTGCTTGCTGGGATCAGAGGTGAGATGTAGAACGGACTCCTACAGTTATTGGCGTAAATGATGTCTGGACGTGTCGCTATGAGGTATAGCAGACATCAACAAGTCATCAATATTGCACTTCATTTGGGTAGGGTGGGCCAACAACAGTCGAAAGTCAGTGATATTGGGGAAGGGGAAAGCTCGCTAGTTTGTAGTCTCTGAGGCCACTTTCAGATAAGATGTCGAGTGCATACTTCCTCTGCGTGAGAATAATCCCTGAAGGCGACTTTGCGACTTCAAGGCCAAGAAAGTAGTTGAGGTTGCCCATGTCCTTGATCTTTAATTGCCTATAAAGGTTATCTTTTAGTGGCTGGGTACAGAGATTGTCTGTTTCGATGACAATCACATCATCTACGTAAGTAAGAACCACAACGAATGAGTCGGGTGCAACATGCGTGAAGAGCGAGTGATCTGCAACTGAAGGCTTATATCCGAGAGTCATGATATACTCAGTGAATTTATAGTACTAATTGCGAGAAGCATGTATGAGTTCGTAAAGTGATTTGTGTAGATGACAAACTCGATGATCACAATGTTTGAAGAAGCCTTGTAAGATCTTCGTGTACACTTCTTTATGCATGTCCCCGTGCAAAAAAACATTGTTGACATCAAGTTGAACGAAGGACCAATTGCGTGTTGTTGCAATGGTATTAGGCAACATACAAATACCATCTTGGCAACTGGGGAAAATGTATATGGGAAACTGATCACTTCCACTTGGGTGAATCTCTTTGTTACCAATCTCGCCATGTATCGTTCAATGTTACTGTTTGAGAGGTATTTGACCTTGTATACCCATTTAGAATCGATGTCACATTTTTTCAGGGTAAGTCTGTCATGCTCCAAGTATGATTGGATTCTAAAGCAGTGATTTCCTTTTGCAGAGCATCCTACCAGTGCCCGTAAAACGTTTTACTGCTTGTTTGAAAGTCTGAGACTCGTCTACAGAGGAGATGGCCCTTAGAAAAGTAGAGTGAGTTGAAGAGATCTTTTTATAAGAGATGAAATGAGTAAGAAAATGTATCATCGAGTTAGCAGAAAGAGGGCACGATGTTTAGAAATGTATCACTTGAAGCAAGAGAATGCGGCAGGGTATATGCATATCAATGTAGGTGTTTGGAAGCAATCTGTGCTCGCTTGGTGGGTAGAGGAAGTATGAATGAATGTATTTTTTGGTAGGGCAAATGGGGGATTAAGAGATGCATCTATATCTGTATCAACACATTTGTCTCCAGGACGATACAATATGCTAGAGCAACTATTAACACGTACATGAGAACAATGGTGTTCATAAATTTCTTATTTCCAGGACTTATTTGTGTACACATAAATTCCTTCACAAACACTGTATATGCAACATCTACCTTCTCTGAAAGTTAAGCTTCCCTATGAAATATGCAAAAAGAGAAGCAAATAAAATTGGGAACACCAATGTCATAATCCCAACTATGTATAACCGATCATGATGAAACCCGAAATAATCTTCCAGAAATCCAGACACCGTCGTCGGGTTCCCGAACACCGTGATCTCCTCGTGTACATCCCCATATTGAGATGTCAGCATGCCGTTGAGCGTCCAAGACGTCGGACATAAATAATAACACCATATCCACCACCCCGGAATTTGCTGCAACCAGAACGAGAAACATAAATAGCTCATAGGTGAATGCCCAGACTATTATTTAAGCTAGTGAACAGATTCAAATCTTTTAGTCCAACCCACTTAAAAGCTTACGCTTATAGGTGAAGACTCAGATTGTTATATAAGCTGGTGAATAAATTCACATCTTTCAGATGTGATTCTCTAACACTTTCAGTGACATAAAACACATTTTTTCAACGTGAGACACTAACAGCTTACCGTTCTCGGGATGAGAAAGCCAGCAAACAAATTGAAGTTGGTGTAGAAAACGGAGGAGAGAATTGCAGCTATCATGAAGTTTGGCGTCAATGACACCAGCATCATTCCGAGGTAGTTGAAGTAGAGCAACGACGAGAACATGGTGTAGAAGTACCAGAAAATCTTGTACGCGGATCCATAGTATCCGATCATCGGATAAGTGATGACGACGAACTCAACTGCTTGGACAAATAGATATGGAATCTCAACCACCACCTGCGCACAAGATCACGTTAGGGTATAAAACTATAATTGATCATTTAGCTATCAGTTTAGGCTTTTATTTGAAGAAATTTATACTTGTGCGAGTGAATAAGCCCATGAAGAGTACATCCCGGCGAATCTTTCCCGATACATTACATTTCGTTCTGTCGCAACGTATGGCAAGACAGTCGAGCAGTTGTTTATGCCCAAGAAGATCACAGCACCGTACATTGAACCAAATACGTTGAACAAGCTCTGCTGGTTGTGTCTGAAAATTGTTGAATCAAAATTAAGGTTATTTAACTAACCATAAGCCATATATACATATATGTGCATTTCTGGATTTGAACTTACATTTTCTTGCCTTGATCCCAGAATAGTACCCCGAAAATCAGCGACGCCGACAAAGTATGCAAGACTCGCATCAAATTGTACGAAGGACTTCTCCAGTACGACAAGTGTTGTTTCCATAGGCAAGATTTGAATTGCCCCCAACCATTCTGAGAAAACCGGCTTGGAAAATGCAAATCTCTTGAACTGGGGAGCGGACTACTCAACCGCATTGCAACCTCTTGGTTGCTCCTGAACAAAACAATAACAGTTAAAGTCTGATTCACCTAAAAACTCAAAGCTGAGGCGGCTGATAGGTGAAGACACCAAGATTTATAGATAATATTGATAAGCTTAAAAATTGAACTCACTTGTACAAACTTGACTCCTTGTATATTTGGGCAAAGTCTACACCAAGTTCAGCCTCTGCAGAAGTCGAAGTGACCTCTAACATCCATGTCGCCGGATTATAGTTATTTCTGATCAATGGGACTCCAGAGACACCCTGAAAAATTGACGCGCAAAATAAGAGCTACAAGTACATGCAATAAACTTGAGGTCGCTAGTTTCAATCCCCACACGCGCGCGTTTATGGTTGATAAACAAAAAAGGCATATATGCTCGGTTTTTCATCAAACTTACCTCAAAATATTCTATAATCTTGCTCGAATGCTTGCCCAAGGGTCCGGAATAAATGACTCCACCACCAGATTTCAGAAGTATCAGCTGTGACAAAAAAATATAAGAGACACATTTGCACATAGAACTGTTTATATCATAGTACTAAAATAATATGTGTAACCTCGTCGAATGACTCGAATATGTCAATGCTAGGTTGGTGAATCGTACAAACGAGTGTCCTTCCGGTGTCAACCACATTCTTGACCGCCCGCATCACAATTGCAGCGGCTCTTGCATCCAAACCTGTAGTGGGTTCATCAAGAAAGATGATGGAAGGGTTGGAAACAAGCTCCACAGCTATCGTGAGACGTTTGCGTTGCTCGGTCGACAAGCCATTCACACCAGGAATGCCTACTAGAGAATCCTTGATCTCATCAAGCTCAATTGTCTCCAAAACCTCATTCACAAATTGCTGCACACAAGTTTCAACACAAACAGTTTAAACCAAGAACTAAAGGTTGTGGGTGAAGCAGCAGAGACCTCATGTAATAAGCACGAGGCTGATGATTCCGATACTCATGTCGACAGTATTGCTGATAAAAAAAGTTAAAACCAAGAAAGAAATGATCATACAGCTTTAGTTTTTGAGTCAATCTGAGGAGCAAGACGAAGCCAGGCAGAGAAAGTGACAGATTCTTCTATGGTTAGCTGTGGAGAATGGATGTCGGTTTGCTCGCAGTATCCTGAGATCCTGGCAAAGGTTTCTTGAACCTTAGGGTACCCGCCAATCTTGATGTCTCCTTCAATGTAGCCACTCGTTTTTCTCCCGGAAAGAACATCGAGAAGAGTTGTTTTTCCAGCTCCACTGACGCCCATCAAGGTTGTGAGGACCCCGGGCCTCAGCGTGCCTGTGATACCAGAAAGAAGCTGTAGCTTCTTGTGAGGGAAGCCCCGCTCGAGCATCTCCTGGTCGGACGAAGAAAGGTGAGAGTGATGTTAATGTTCTGCTAAAGATCATTTCAATCATCACATCTGCGGTTATTGCTGATAAAAATTTCTCTTAGTTTTGCAATGACACATAAAATGCTTACCGCTGGAGTGTCAATGTAATATTGCACATCTTGGAACACAAGTGTTAATGGTGTAAAAGGCAAAACCATCTTGCCTGTGAATCAAGACAATGTGTTAAGAAATGTAAAGGGGTGTGTGTGTAAATTGAGGTGTAATGGTATTAAAAATGAACCAACCTTTATTGGTTACAGTATCTGTTTTTGGAGAGGTCTTAGGCTTCTCTTCCTTTGGTGTTCCATTGTTGGGACCTTCACTTTCTTTCTTCGGAGAGAGTTTTTCGTGAGAAATGATGGCGCGGGATGATCCAGGAGCTGCATCGATATTGAAATTCGTATCCATAAACTTGAATCTTGCTTACCAATGAATAAATAAGTATGGATCATTGAGAAACATGTTCTTACGTTTCAAGAAAGTTAAGGATAGGGTGAACCCAATGTTGAAGAGTAATGAGAACCCGAATAAGGCACCGAGTGATACCCAGAAAAGATGTTCAGGAAAGTTCAGTCCGCGGCTCTCAAGTACTTGATGGCCTATGGTTACGTTCGAGGCCTGCATCTAGAACATATGGATAGATCGCAGGATGAGTCAGTACTGTCACCGTCTCACGTTAAAAAGATACGAATTCCTTTGACTTACCTTTTGCCATCGCGGAGCAAGAAACTCATTGACGGAAAGGCCTATCTCCCCATAAGTCAAAGGGGAAACCCAAAAGGCCCACTTTAACCGAACAGGCATAGAAGCTGCACCAAACGAGGAATGTGGAGATTGAAACCAATGACCTAATACTTATTACATGCATATATATACTTTTGTTTGATAAGTAAAGGACATTACTGTTGGTATGAGTATTGAAATCAGTGACCTCGTGCTTATTACATGAGACATATGTCACTTCACTCACAACCTTCGTATACGCAGAAATACTTACGCTGTGTGATAATGAAGCCGCCAAATAACATGACCATCAATATTGCAAAACTGCCGGCGGTAGTGGAAGCAACCACGGTTTGGAAGAAGGCCGCCATGAAACGGAACATTGATATTGATGTCAAGTGAACAGCAAAGAAGAGAACCAACTGGCTGAAGAACCTGAGAATGCAGCACATTTTGGCTGGTTACTGATATGACTGGCGTATAAAAGTTCAGTATGAAGTCTCTCACCTCCCGGCTTCAGGGCTATATCCAATGACATAATAAGTGAGGCATGTCCAAACCAGAGACTCCAGCAATGAAAGAGGAACCTTCAAAAGTGTGGCAGGAATCGCGTAAGCCCACGCCGGGTAAAAGCGCAGCTCCTTTTGCTTGTAAAACACGGCAAGCCTCCCAACGGTCATGGACAGCTCCGGAATGCCATCAACCAGAAGTATGATGAGTGCATAGAACAAAGCACCCATGTAGTAATTTGCATGAAGCACATCAACCTCCATCTCAGTCCTCAGAAACACAGTCATGGTCACAAATGCAATGATTATAAGCTGCACACACACACAACATTTCAATCATGTCAGGCCTCGAAACAGAACCGAAATGAAATGGTTAAAGAAAATCCATCATAACCTGAACTGTTTTGAATACATAGACGAACGAGTTCCTCCTCATGAGAAGAAGCTCCCTTGACATGCAGGCTCTAAACAGTTCCCGTTTCGAAAGAGAATATACACCGAACGAAATAGCATCCTTATGGCTCTTTGACTTATCAAATGGCTTCGAGAGACCCTCTTCGAGCTTCTTCCCGAAAGAAGATGACTTGAATTTGCTGCACAACATATCCACTGTGACATAGCTGTATGGAAGCTCGGGGCGGTACCAATATTGTGCTTGATCTTTTCTTGATATAACCTACAAAACAAAAATAAAATTATAAGCTCTGAACCAAATGTCTGTGGGTGAAGTGATAGAGAACTCATGTAATAAGCAAAATGGTTACCTCCTGAAGGAAATCAGCAACTCCTTTCCTCTCCGGACACCTGAAGCCACAATCTTCAAAGAAGTCGAGGACATTGTCGCGCGGTCCATGATATATGATTTTTCCCTCTGCCATTAAAATAACATCATCAAAGAGATTGAAAGCTTCTGGTGCTGGCTGGAGGAGTGAAACCAGTACAGTGGCATCAGTGATATGGACCAGCTGCTGAAGACATGAGACTATCTGAAAGGCTGTGGAACTGTCTAACCCATTTGTTATTTCATCCATGAACAGAGCTTTTGTAGGCCCTATAATCATCTCCCCTGCAAATTGAAATCATTAGCATATATTTTTTTATCAGCAATAAATAATGAGTAAAACCGTCTTATGAGGATTGGAATCAACGATCTCCTTTAAACCGTCATCTGCGAGGTACTGCATCCGGTACCATATTAAAATATCAACTCAAAGTTGATAGGTGAAGGACTAGTTATAGTTTTATATTCTCAAAATATGTTCCGCACCTTTATGATAATTGGGATTCTAACAGTATAGCTAAGTGTATTGAATTTTATGATCTTCTAACATTGTGAATCTTTTTTTACACTACCTGTGGTTAATCTTTTTTTCTGGCCACCAGAAATGCCTCTTCTTAGTGCATCTCCTACCAGTGTGTCAGAACAGATATCAAGTCCAAGGATCTGAAACCCAGGGAAGCATCAAACATTAATTTGTGAAACACTAGCAGGAATTACAACAATGAAGCATAATCTGAGCTCTGTTGAAGAAAATTACTTTCAAAATGTAGTCTGTTTGAAGGGTCCTCTCAAGTCCTTCAACAGAAATTGCCTGTTGAATCAATCATAGTGTCAGTAGAAGATAGACCAAGTTCGGATATCATGTTTAAAAGCTGAATATATGCTAATGTACCTTCATGTAAGTATCTATGTCTGGATCAGGAACAATTCCTGCTTCCTTCTCCCTTTTATTGACCTCCTTCATTATCTCTAATTACATAGAAAATGATTGTCATCAAATATTTTGTTACATTGAAATAGTAACAGCAAGAAGCTGTTGTGCTTGAAATTTAAACCAAAAGGTCTCCAAGACATCAACTGCTAATGTTGAAATATGGCATTCTTATGCTTTTCTTATCCAGCTATAGCTTTAGAACAGCTGCATTGTGCATTTTTAGTGTATGTGACTAATTACTAATGAATTTAGACTGCGCTGGAGATGCATACCTCCTCGGCTACCAACGCCCTGGCAACGGGCTGAGAAATCGAGTGTCTCTCTCACAGTCATCTCAGGAATGTGAAGGTCATGCTGGCTTATATAAGCAGAAGTCTTCTGTGGCACAAACTCGTCGAGCTTGTACCCATTGTAAGATACTTCCCCTGAAACCTATCACAGAAAAAGTAAAATTTACATTTTCATTTTTATTACACCTAAAGGTTATGAAGTAGAGTCTGATATTAGGATCAGTGGTGATGCTCTCAAGTCTCACATTGTTTTAGTTGTACAAGTTTGATTCTGTAAGTAACAATTCATATGGTAATACAATTAACCTTGAGAGAGTGGTCTAAATTTCCTGACAGTGCCTTTAGAAGAGAGGTCTTTCCACATCCAGGCGGCCCCAGCAAAAGTGTCATCCTGCATTATTCAATATAGTATTATTCAACACTATCTAACTCCTAACAGAAAATATTCAGCAATTGTAATGTTCTTGAATCTGCAATACAGGTTCACAAAATTATTTCAGATGACAGTGTTAGTGTTCACATACATTTTAATATTGTGTCTCACACACTAAATTAACAAAAGACAATGTATGTGCAATCACGACGCCGGCCTATGAATAAATAATGCATATTATTTGAGCCAAGTTGATTAAAACAAAGAATAGTAATATAAAAACCTTCCAGGTCTTATGTTGCCACTGACATCATTGATGATGCTTAGCTTGGCTTCTCTTGACCTTGAACCTGGCAGCTTTGCAAATCCCTGAAACAATATTGTCAAGTTGAATTTTAATGTAACTCACAGCTAGATTCATGTCCTTGAGGACAAACATGCTGCAGCTACCAAACCTCATGTTATCATTGTTGTTATTACTAAGAGTATTGGCACATTTTTTAGGAAAAGAAAGATGTCGAATGTAATGTCAAGACAAAGTCTGCGACGTCGTGCTCGACAACTTGGATACTGAAGAATGATCTTAAAAAGGAAACATTCGGCATTTACTCAGATCATCATTTTTGGAAAGCTACGATTAAGCACAAGGATCTGGAAATATATTGTGACAATGAAGAAATGGAAAGATGCCACCACCATAGAGAAACTAAGGAGAAATGGTAAAATATGGGAA
>JAYMTP010001904.1:0-21749 GCA_036897365.1 Geranium brycei
ACGAATGCCGATTCTTTCCTTGTTGCGCTATGCCTTCTGCGCGTAAACTGTCGCAGAGATTGTCTTCGACATTTCGTGCGACATTTCATGTTGCCTGAAAAATGAGCCAATATGAATGTAATAACACGTATAGTTGGAACCTGTCTGTTGTCTGCTAATGAGCGTAATGAAAGGAAGTGATGTGAATTATCATTCATTATCATCATAGTTTTTAGCGTAATGAGTTGGGAACATTTTTTATGTTGCATTTTGCAATAACTCAGTTGCTTCAGTAATTTAAGTATACATAGGGGAAAATGGTGGTTCCTTATCAGATTTGTTTCAACTTGGGTTAATTGCAGAAGATGATTGCATACTATTTTGGTTTTGTAATTTATAGACGTGAAGTGAACTTCGCTAATTGCAAAATGTAGGTGTGAGGTTACCATTTTTACTTGAAACACATGCCTTCCGTGAAATATGACCAAAATATTATTGGAACCAAAATTTTAAATATTAGTATTAAATTAAAAAAATTAAATTCGTTTTGTTCCGACTCGACCTTGCTGGCATCCTCTTCTATATGGCTAACCATCAGAAAACTCTTTCTACTTCAATGTAATCTCTATTTTTTTTCTTCCTAGTTTGTGTTATCGAGCTGCAAATTGGGATGGTTGTCCGAGAAAGACAGAACTCGTTGAGCTCGAGTTGAAAAAAATGAATTTTGATTTCAAAATTGTAATTCGAGATGTATTTTCGTAATATTTAAAAAAATGCACGTGTTTCGAAAGAAAATGGTAAACTCACGACTACTTCTTACCGTTAACAAAATTAACTCTAAGAATTGTAAAATTGAAGTAATGCACATCCACTTCTTACAATTAACTTTTCGAGGTCTAGTCGTTTTTCTTTGATTGGGTATTGGGTGCTGATTCAGAATTTGGGAGGTCGTAGACATTTTTGTAAGCACAAATACAGTTATAAACTTGTGGTTGCCACTAGTAACTAAGTTTTTGTTTAAAATATATGGGTAGGTCACTACCAATTTGAATGGAGAAAGATTCAAAGGAAAAGCAATTATGTTTGTCCCATAAATTTAAAGTAGATAGATTGAAAAGAAATGAAAGTTGTCATCCGCCATGTCGCAATTCAACATAAAGAAAGCTAATTCTTTACCCAACATTGCATTATCAACTTCATTTTAAACTCAATAATGTCGCAGTTATTCAAATTGAGTACTGTCATCTTTTTTCTCTGTCATGCTTCATACGAAAAAGTGACATGCAATTGGTACATATCAATTTCGAAACCAAGACAATACAACACGTCATGCTCTCTACCAACCTTACAGTTTTATATTTACAGAAGACATTTTAAGGAAAACTTGAACTTATCATTTCATACAACTTAGAAACCCACCAAACAGTTAGATGCACTTGATAGAGTGATTGTAATGAACTTTTGTTTTTTTGCACGGTCACAAGGGTGTTGTTGTCATTTTACATCAATATGCTCATGTGAAATATTGTGTATCAATGTAGATATGTTTCCATCAAACATGAATACGTTTCTATCGAATACTGTTTCAACGTGAACAAGGTTTCAACCATGCATGAACGTGTTCTAAACGATTGTAATCGTGTTTCTAACGAATTGTAAATAAGGTACATAAGTTTATGCGAATTTTGAACGTGATTACATCCAAATACGAAGAAATTATATCCAAGTGTGGAGAAGTTTTAATCCCACCTACACTATGTGTATGTGAGAAGTGTGCAGGTCACGATAAATTCACATCAAGACATCACGCATTCACTTAAAATACGAAAATATCTTTGAATTTTGATCAAATTATTTATAAGAAACTTTAATTCAAAGTTCAAAAGCTCTAAACTTATCATTTAGTTACAGTAAAAAGTTAAATATCACACGTAACTCCAACTCATGCGTAACTTTAAAGTTCATAGTAAAGTTGAAAATCTTCAGAAACTCCCAAAATATAAAACTTTATGGGCTTATTCTACCTCTATCTTTCAATCTAATAAATAAAAGTAGAATTTAAATTATATCATAATGAGAACCTATACTGTAATGCATCGCGTGGTTATGACACAAGCTAGAGTCGAAATTGTTTTCAAAGTTGCTTTGTAGAATTATCCTTCCACGTCATAGCTGAGATGGCAGGCTGCTCATCCTATTGCCTACGTTGACTCATGGGCCCCACTGCCGAGGAATCCGGTATTAGTCCACGTCAGCCAGCATCAATAATGCAAGACCGGACTAGGTTGTCTGCTACCGAGACAGCCCACGTGGCATTTTTCCAGAAATCACAGGTTACATTAAATCAATATAAATAAATGAAGCTACTATTATTAGTCAAATTAAACAGGAGCCGAGGGACCCATCTCCACCGTCCAATCGATTAGAAGAATCTTTTTAAAGATTTAAACATGAATTCAAATCAAACAAACGGAAGAATGTTCAAATAGAAGATAAAAAAATAATCATAACTTTTAAACTAAATTGGAGGGTAGAAATGGGAATGGAATGGGGAGGTGGCTTTTTGTGGGGACACGATGAGCTGGCGTGGCGAATCGGACGGCTGCATGTGGGTCCCGAGTCCTACGTGGAAAGCATGCGCCACATTGTTTCTATTTCTACAAAGGTAGGCGTTAATTAAAGAAAAAAATAATAATAAATGTTGTGAGTCATTATATATACTTATTTATAAGTTTGATTGGTGGGTGGTGGGTCCAGTGAAAGGCTAGCTAGCCATTGCTTGCTTTATTTAGGGTTGGCTGGTTGGAAAGACGATAGAGAGAACATGAATGCATCATCTTCGGCCACCTTTGCCAGCCCAATGTAGACTTGCATCACTCTTTCTTTGGCTTTTATATTTCAATACATATTATATGTTATCGCGTTTCATCCGTAAGGGTAAGGGCGAGCATGTTATAATTGAAACTGAATCCGATATACTAGATTTGATTGTCCTGATCATGATAAGTTTAATCTATATAAGTCTTTAGTTATGGTTTCATAGTCGTCTATACAAAAAAATTATGGATGTTTTAATAATGTGGGTTTGATCAAATTTGGCACACACGGTGTCATCTCCACCACCCATTTCGCTCTCATATGATATTCAACGCTGAACATCAATACGCAATGTAATCAAAAGTATTTTGAATTGCAAAAATCTAATGTAATTCTCTTTTTATTCATCAATAATGACAATTTTTTATCCTTCGCCAATCTCTCTGAAAATAAAGATAAATAAAAGTCGTCCCCATTTTGCTCCTAACAGATTTTGAACTTACAAACTCTCAACAAAAAGTGTGAGCCTCAAACCACTGTAATGATTAGAAGTTAATTTCAATTCTTAACTCCCACATACTATTACTATTCACCCGTATTCAAACCTGATTTTCAAGAGAGAATATAAATCATCTTGATTAACTCAATACGTCCTTACTAATTAATGCAATTATTCAATGTATAATTTTTTCAAACAAGTGTCAAATTAATTAATGTCAGGTTATACAAATCTTATGAGGGTCAAAAATACTATACTAGTATTTTAAAGCTCATAATAAATCGAATTAGATTCAAGGTGAAAATTGATTTACACTTTTAACTCATTACATATTAATTTTAAGAGATTGACACTTTATTATGTATTTTTATCTAATTATTACATTCTAAACAATATTTTATGGCCGCGATTAATTTACCAACTTCAATATTCAAAAATCACACACTGCATAGCATATAATAACCAGGGCCGTCTTGTTCATAAAGTAAGTGAAACAATTGTTTTAGACCCACCTAAAATATTAAGTCTAAGTATGATAAAAAATGTCTCAAATTTAAATATTTTAGGCCCATTTTAAAAAACTGATTCTCGAAATAATACTCTATTAATCATTTTTGTTTTAGGTCTCAAGAGTTATCGAGCCGGCCCTGATAATAATACGGTAATATATATCATCAACTACAATACAAATAAAAACCTGAAAAAAAAATCAGAAATACAAAACATTTACAACTATTTATAACTAGCTGGTGTCTTTTAATCTGTGTCAGTGGTTGTGAGGTGTCAATTTCCAAAGATTCTCCCAAATACAAATATATATTTATTTATTTTACTGAGAAGCTAGGCTCTCACAACAAGTCACACCTCTATATAAAGGACTCACTACATCACTCGTCTCTCACAACATTCACAAGCATCACTCTTGCTTCAATTCCTTTCCTTCAATATTTTCGAATTTTGTAGCTTTCCAAAATGGCCACTATTGAGGTAAATCTCATACTCATACTTATGAATCTGCCTATTGCATGTTATGACATTATGGATCAAATCAAACCATTACCAATCAGCCTGCAAGAGTCACTTCTTGATCTCATATCAGAATTGCCTTGTGGATCTTGGTTGATGAATAAATGATGGATCGATCATCATTTGATCTAAACTTGTGTATCCTCTGTTTTTGGGGGGCTTGAACCAACTTTTTCAAGCTTATAGCAAAGACCCAATATGTATCTCTGGCTTCTCTGAAGGCCCTTTTCATGATCAAAGCATTTAAGTCTATGTGTGACCTCAAACTCATTTTCTTGTGCTAATCAACATAACAATTACTTTGTATATTGTATAAAGGTTCTCCATGGATGTCAATATATATTACCTAGTTTTGTAGGTCAGATGGAAATAAAAATAGTTTATTTTTGTACAGAGTATGCTTGTAATAAGCATGAGTTCGCTGGTCAAGTGGCCAATATTGATGATTAAATTTGTTGCTGATAAAAAAATCTTGTAGGTTGCAACTATCCCAACAACATTGCCAGAGGTGACCAAGAAAGAGGAGTCAGCCCCAGAAGAGGTTGTGGCTGCTCCAGCTGCAGTGACTGAAGAGGCAGCAGTGGAGGTGGTAGAGGAGCCAGCAGCCCCAGAAGCTGAGGCAGAAGCTCCAGTGGAGGTGGTGGAGGAAGCTAAGGTTGAAGCAGAGGAGGCAGTTGTAGAAGAGAAAACAGAGGAAGAGGCTCCAGCTGAAGCTGAGGTTGAGGCTAAAGAAGAAACACCAGCAGTTGAGGAGACCAAGGAAGAAGAGACCACTGAAGTTGTGGAGGAGAAGCCAGCTGAGGAAGAGAAGCCAGCAGAGGAATCTAGCACTGAGGTTCCAGTTGAGAAGGTTGAGGAGTAAAAAGTGGGTACCAACCAATTGCCTTGCCTATATTTATTTAGTTCTGGGTTTATGATTAGCATTTTGAAGCTCCTGAGTTGATATATGGTAAAGAGTCCATGTCAGCATATATACTCCTACCATGTGTTTTGAGTTCATGAGTGTTGATGGGTATGGTGTGATGGTCTCTAGGTTTGTGTTTGGTGATGTTTTTTTAATTGTATCTTTCATTTAGTTTCAGTCAAATAAAGTAATTATTTTGCAAACCTTGATCTTGATGTTGATCCTCCTCTGGGATATAGGATTGTGCTAGCTTGAAGCAGGTGGTACTAAGGCTTAGGGTTTTTTTTTCTTCTTCTTTCTCATGTTCTCGTTTTCTTCATTCTCATGTTGTTTATTTCTTGTTTTGTTGATGTAATTGCTTGTTTCATCAATAAAATTTTCATTTTGCTGAGCAAAAAATAAAAAAAGGTGGTACTGACTTACTTAAGACCAGCAAATTTGGGACATACTGATTCACAGTTCAATGGCCAAATCTATCTGTTCATACTCAGCATCATTAAGATCTCAAAAAGAGATTGTTGAAGCAAAACATTAAAAACATATAGTTCCTTACTTGCATTTCAACCTTTTCTCCAGTCAACACTTGACCACCCACAACTGATTAAATTTCATGCAATAAATTAGTACCCAATGTCTGCAAGAACAGAATGTCACAGAAAGAGCATTCAGTGGACTCCAATATCATTTGCAATTGGGCTGTTTACATACATATATCATTACAAACAATACCTATTAGTACTCAGTAGTAGTAAAAGGAAAGGAAGTCCATGGAAGCAATGAAAGTCCCTTCATAAATGTTGCTTTATTTATATACTATACATATACCCTATTATATCAACAATTGACCAAATGTGCATGACCCTCACCACCAAAGAAACATAGATATGTAAATTATAACTAGATCAGATCACCTTCTTTCTTACATAGTCTACGTCAAAAGGGGGATGACATTTATCTATAATCTGTACAAGCTGGGTACAAATCTTACTATGTGCAGTCAAAAATCGTTCCCAAAATTCACACCTCACCATGTCCCAAAGCTGCAGCCAATATGTTCTTGAGTAATGATGTTTAGGCGATCTTGCATCACAGCCATTGATGGATAAGCTGGGAAACATATCCTGTAAAAGCACGTGTGAGATGACGGGAGGTGGTCTTGGGGCTCGGTAGACTTGTAGATGTATAGCCGAGAGGCCAACCCACGGAAACCCTCAACTGGTAGATACTTCACTGAAGTCCAGAAGAACAGAAGCACCTTTTTTTGCTCTCCAGACAATTCCTCAACAACCTGCAAGATACTAGCAGGACTCTAATAAGTGACAATCTAGCCATCGCATTCTGTCCAAAACTTAATCACTACAAGTTTCTAATTAAGTGCAAGGGTGTTCTAAAGTCAAAACGTAGGTAACTATGTATTCACGCATTTACAGGTTTGAATAATCTGAGATTACATGTAAATGGGTTATTCATCTATAAAAAAGTGGTAAACGCTAATCATATGTTGTTTCTCTCCTACAAAAAGCAAATTGATAAAAAACAAATAGATTCGCAAAAGATGCAGGATAAGAAAACCCAATAAGAGTTTTACCAATTTCCAGTTACTTGGTATTCTATACAAGAACCCATTTGGAATTCCTCCCAAACCACAAAAAATATACAGTAACAGAGAAAAAAAAGAAGCAAATTCATTTTGTTAAACCATGACACCTCACGTTCAAATCATATCACTACTAACAAGTGTCCTCAAGGGCACACCCCAATAATACTAGCTTCACACTTCCATAGTGGAATAATGCTATAAAATCTCATTGGGTGGGTTGGGGAGGGGTTAGAGAAATGCAAATATTTGCTAATTAAAAAAGAATCAGTACTAACAAGTGTATCAAGCGTGAGTTCAATTGAGAGCCAAATTTTGCAAGCCCATTAAACCTCTTCTCTAAGCTATATAAAAAATTGTGTTGTCATTCTATTCTATACTATGACATGCCCTTGCAGCAACTTCAAAAGTTTTAATAATTAAGGGGTCTTTGCCACCATAACAGGTGGGGTTTCTTGCACCAACAACAAAATCTATTAAACTTAAAAGTTCGGCTAATTATTCTACACCCCTTTGGCCCTTTCTTGTCACTCTTATAAGCCTAAACCAGAATCTCTTAGAAGAAGCAAATTGGCATTGCTCAGAATTTCTTCTGTTCACCAGCCAAACAAATAGAAGCAAAGACGGACAAATTTGGAAATATAAGGATGCCAAACTAATCTATTCAAAACTTCGAATTGAACTTTCAACTCTAGAAGTCCTCAAAATAAGTCTCACACGAATAACCAATGCATTTATAGCATGACCATCTTAAAAATTTGCTCCATATAATTATCGAAGATTCAAGCAACTTTCTAGAAGCATCTTTTCAGCCACTTTGAAGCACGACCTAACTACTACTCTACCACTTCCCTCTAAAGTACTCCCTAACAAACTAGGTCCGCTCACAGGTATCATCACTAGCACACCGTTCTTCAGTACTAATCCTTATTGTGCATCATTACAACTTCACGTTCCTAAATCTAGTCCAAGAAAGTACATGCAAAGGAATGCTGATTTACATGTTAACTCTAATTGCTACCACAGCTCTAATAGGATGTGTAACTGCAAGAATATAATGATTCAGATTTAATAGGATATGAAGTAGTGGATCCAATCACTAATTTACTTGAACTTTGAAGGAGAGATAGAATAAGTTGTGCTAAAGCATGCCTACATGCTGTAGAAACCAAATAAAAGTTTGTTTGACGCTAACAAATGGGAAATCCCCTAAATGAAAGAAGACCATAGCGGCCAAGATGATCAATGATTCGAGTACACAATTACAAACATCCTGAATTTTTTTTCCTCGAGTGGTTACTAAATCCATGCAACAGTTTGTAATGTTCCATATAAGTTATAGGTTCAATGATCAGGATGAAAGCAAGATTGTGATAAACATGCAGATGTCAAAACCAATTATGAAATGTTCTTGCTCAGTAAACGATGAATGACAATCTGAGAAGCATTCCTTTAACACAAAGAAAGTTAAAGAGAGCAACTGCAACATAATCCGAAAATTAACTTAGGTCAGTTATAAGACCATATATAATGAACAACAGCACCTTACTTTCTAGAACAGATCAAAGCCACAAATGCATCAATCATAACATAAAACCACACAACATGCCTTGGACGGAAAGATAAATTATTTCTTCTCAGAGAGAGAGAGACTGCAGAAACATACCTTCCAGAACCAGCAAATTTGAGGATCAGTTTCTTTAAATCCATTATATTCAGTATGTGCCTTCCAGTCCTCAATGCTTATAGCACTTTCACTTCCATGCAGCATCCAATCAAGATCTTCAATTTCTAAACTTTGAAACAAGAACTTCTGGAGCCTCGAGTTACATAGAATATCAGCAAAACCTTGAGCAAATTGAGATACCTGCTCTGATATAGATATGACAAAGCGATGCTGTATGAGAAGATCAACATATTCCTTCCTATTCTTGCTATTCACGACAATGTTTTTTCCGCCAGGACAAAGCTCCACAATTTTCCTAGACCCTAACTCCTCAACTTCTCTGACAAATGTCAATCCCAGTGCATCTGAATCAATAAATTCAGCATCCATCTCCAGAATTTGCTTGCAGCTATTATACAAGAATGGATCTGCATCCCGTATATCCTCTAGAAAAACACACTTTCCAGCCAATTGTATGAAAAGCACGCGATCAAAGACAATGCCCACTTGCACTTTATGCATCAAAGCTAAAGCTATCACCCGACCAGAAAATCTGAAATACTCAAGGTGCATAGGATCCACTTTTGATGCTGCAAATATAAGAGCATCCATTAAATTACTGATAGAAGAATGGTCACTAAAAAAGAACATTTAATCATTAAAGGAGAGAATGAATCCTCTAACCCCACCCCGTCCAAGTCAAATGACAAGAACCTAGTTAGCTTAAGTTTCCAGGCTAGGAGCTAGTGATGATGGTAAAAAGAAATTTTTTTTTTGATTAGCGATAATAAAAATCATGGCCGTACTCCATAGTCATAACCAATTAAGTGCACCAAGTAGTATAATAGGAAGTTAAAAAAGAAAAGAAAAAAGAGAGTAGTATAATAGGAAACACCATGATTAAAAACTATAATCATAATGACAATATGAATTGGCAATACAGAACCAAAAAGAAGAAAACGTTAAGAAACCTAAAATTTTCCAAATAAGATCTATTTACACATTTTACTTAAGAAAGCACCAATATTAGTAAATAAATTACATAAGTAAAAAGATCACTTCTATTTCTGTCCATTTCAATTTTCAAGAGTATGTGTTACACTAAGTGATCTTGAAGTTTACAGAACACTAGCAAGAGTTCTACCAAATGAACCAACAAGTACGCAAGCCAAGCCACCTGATAACTGCTTTTGGGTAATTACGTAACATTGAAACAATAATTGTGATTGTTTTTTTTCCTTTATATCATCGTTGCATCGGTAGAGACTAAACATTTTCATCAAGCTTCTACTGAAACTTTCATTTACATCTCCACCAGTAAATTATTCCCTATCCACCGGAGAGGAAAATTGGAAGTCCATATTTTAAATCACAAACTATCTGGATAGTTCACATAGATTTTACAAAGCCCAGGACAAGTTGATAACTCTTAACGCTACTGTTGAAATATAAGTCCCGGATTGGTAAAGATAAGATAAAAGAGCTAGACATAAAGACAAGGGATACAACCAACTAAGAAGGTTGATCTTTTAGTTGTGAGCTCAACCCTTTATATGTAGCCCATAATTTAAAATTCTACAGCAAGCAAGATATAAAATACCTAGTCATTCATGTAAACTAGTAAATCCAAACAACAATCAGCTTAAATTTACCAATCTCATTCCATAAAGAGGCGTCAGCAAGAAAAGAGTACTAAACCTAAAGCCAACTCCAAAACTGACAGTAACATATCTTGCAAGTGGCAATCACATGAATAGTGAATGTGGCATCTATACAACTTAACAATGAACCCTGACCAACAAAGCAATTTCAGTACAGAAAATGTAAATTACTATTAACCTCTTTCCAAATTAAATATAACAAAATTCTGAACTATTGAAAATATAAAACCTAGGGTATTCACTTTTCAGGTCATGGGTATACAGTATTGGCAAGATGCGAACGTATGTATCCCGCAAATTATACGTACGCTGGCTTGGAACAAATAATCAAGGATATTATATACACCAAATTATCAACTGATTACTCCTACTCCTCGTGACTGATTATTTTGATAGTTTACACTTTTGGGAGATACTCTGGTGCAAATATCACAGCCTAACACCTGACCCAAGTAGTATACAAAGTGAAATGATAACATGATCATATGAGAACAGTGGAAACACCTAGTCATGACTATAGACCCCCGCAATATCTCCATTACCATCCCTGCTATCCACATTATCAAGAGGCTAACATCACCAAAAGGAATTCCAGTAAAAAGAACAAATCCAACTTGTGCCTTTCTCACCACCCTGCTAGTCACTGCTCCTCACTAACATTCACATTGTCTAGTTAACCACGAAACAAAATGCCAAACATATTTCTGATTTCCTGATGGATTTGCTACCCATGTGAAACATATCTGCTTACAATTAAAAGTATAGATGGTGCATGTTGATTTTAATCATGGTAATGAATAGAACTATAAAAGGAGAGGAACCAATTAAAGATGAGAAACATGATGGCTTTAATTATTTAAAATACAAACTGATTGGGAGCAATGTCATTCTAAGGCATTGATATCTAAAAATGATAGCGATGAAGATATGTTGATAATTATTCCTATTCATTAAAGCAACACAATTTCAATAAGTGAAAAAAAAAACAAATTTGTAACACTTATCAACATGAAATGTTCCTAAGCAAGACCAGATATAATATTCGAAAAGGGGCTTACCAGGATTAGGGTAGAACCTTCTGCGGTCATTTGGGCATGCGACAAATAGTGCATTTTGAGGATTGAAAATAGCTTGGCATACCAAGAAGAACCACTCCCGCAGTACACCGGGACCTGTAGCCTCCTCGTTTTTGAATTCCATAAACAGACCAGCATGCAGATACTCGGGTTCTGTACGTAAGATGTACTCAAATGATTCTGCCAAGAGCTGGGACCTGTCAATCAGCATTTCATGTAGTTCCTCGTAATCATCCTTCACCTCAGGGAACATCATCATTGCTAGATGCCTCCTACATTCAAAATTAGTGATTTCCTTATGCTCAAGAAGCCACTGATGATCATCAGTTCGCTTTGCATATCTAATAATCAATGCACATATTGCAACCTTTTTAAGTCTAAGAACTCTCCAAAATTGCTCTTCAGCACCATCATATAATTTAGAGGTGCTATTCAGTTCCTTCAGAATTGCAAGATACTGCAACCATCCAGAACAATCCATTTCACCTTCCCCACTTCCTTCCACAGCCAAACAATCCTCCACTTTCTGGAGGCATTTGTCTATGCTTTTCAATAAATCCACAAATAAAACATGAAGAAACTCAATCTCATCTCCATAAAGTGGGGGTTTAGTATGACCTCTACCATGCAACGGTAGTGAAATAGGACATTCAGAACCCACCTGCTCCTTAATCGCACTTCGCAAGGGGAGCAAAAATGCAGAGAAATCTCGGACATCACTTAACAACGGCCCCACACTCGAGGGTGATTCCATGCTCAACGCCAAGTCCTTAGACAACCTGCTAGCCAGTTCGGTAACAAACAGAGAAAGCTCCTGTATCACAATCGTCCCCCTAATACTTTCCATGCTCTCCAATCCACATGAAACACCAATGGTTTCCAACAACGACCCAAAAGTACTCCGGCAGGAAAGATATAGAGGGTCCTCATAAGCAGCTCTTCTGAGCAACTTACAAAACTCTAACACTATAGAGGCACAATGGCTATGCAGAGATTTCGACAACGCATTCCGACTAGAATTCAAAAAATGCCTGATGGAATTATCAGCACAATCCTTGTTACCTTTGAAGGGCGACATGTACAACATCACCAAAGCCGCCGGAGCAGAGGAGGTAACGAAAACCCGAATGTGCCCGATCGCAGCTTCTTCGTCGTCCTTGGGAGTCATCGTCAAGAACTCATTCAACCTATTCCTAATAACCTTAAACGAGGAAGGCACCAATTCACCTCTACACAGCTGAAAAACAACAGAAATCAAGTCCCCTATCACCTGCCAAGCCTGCGGGTGGTCGGTGCTCCTCATCCTCCCCACCAGATGAAGCCATGAATCTCTCTGCACCTCACACTCCGCTAGCGAGTGCTCCCACTGTAGCTGCTTCCCCATGTATATCAGCCTCTGCTCGGTCACCGGAATCCCCGTGACCGCGCTGATTCGCTCGTGGACCGATCTCACCAGCTCCTCGGGGCTCGCGTGGATCACCAGGGTCTTCCCCTCCGAGAGTGGCCTCACGAAGAACTGAAGCCTCTCCGGCGGATACGATCGGGCGGTGTCGAAGACGAAGTGCGCTCCGGCGGCGGAGGAGGAGGTGGAAGGTTCGTCTCTCCTCATTCTCACGGAGACGAGGTCCGACAATTCGTCGTCGTCGTCGTTCCCATAGTCGTCCAATTTACGCTTGGAGGAGAGGCGATCGTGGCCGCTGCGCTGGTAATGGTGCGAATCGATCACGGCGGTGTTGGTGGTCGTCGTGAGAGACATTTACGGTGGAGACGCCGTCGCGGTCCGGTCGGAGTCAGGGGCTGGGCGGTGGCGCGTGCATGGAATCGGAGGTCAAAAACCCTAGTTTTTGGCGATGAAGACAAGTCAGGAGAGGATTGATCAGTAAATTGAGTGTAGAGAGAGAGAGGGGTTGGGTTGGGCGATTTCTCAATTCATAACAGCAACAACAGTCTTCAACGAAAGACTGTCCTCTTAAGCTATTTATTTGTTTTGTTTTTACTGAAATGCCCCTCGCTCTCTGTTGTTCCGCTGTGTGCTGGTGCATTGGGGTTCTATGAGTCCACCTGGCTGTGTGCGTTGATCACTCTCCTCGTCTCGTAGTTTATTTCTTTTTTAAATTAGTATGTTAGGAGAATTAGTTATTTTCTTTGAGAAGCAAAAACTTAGCCTATACATAAATTAGTGAATGCATTATGAAAAATGTTGGGCAGGACATGCCTCAGACTTAATTTTCAGCAAATACGCAGTAGGGTAAGGAGGCGTGTGATTCTATTAGCGACTACTTAGCAAAATAGACAATCATAGACAATCGAAGTCAACAAGGAACAAAAAGACTCATTAAGACTTAACGCCTGGATAACGTTTAAACAATCTGACTCAACGCGCACGGGAGATTTCAGACTAACCGAGATAACCCAAAGAAGTGTCTCCCAGATATTGAATGCCTCTACCACCCTTGCAGGTTCGACTAACCCCACTCGGCTTCTGTATTTAGTTCGTAACAACTCCGTCCAAATGCTCCCGAACCACCGTCCCATAGCCCAACACCTTTCCCACCTTATCCACGACACCATCAATGTTTACCTTAACATAGCGACCGAAAATGGGAGTCAAAACACGATGCTTGTTAAAAAAGCAAACAGCCATGAAGTGAGTGATACAGGAAAAAAGAGAGAGAGACAGAGCACCAGAATTTCTATCCCTTCCGAATCCCAAATATCCTGCTTCCGATCAAATTTCCAACCAATAACGAAAGAGATTAACCCATGCTCTGTAATTGGCTACTCAATGAAGGCATTTAGAATCCATATCTCCTTCCTTCTTCCTAGAAAACTAAGACCGTTTACGAAGCAACGAGGCTCGAGCAATAAAGTATTGGAATAAAGAATGCATGGGGGCTTCTCTATATGTTTTCCTCCACCGTCGTAAGCAAGTGAAAGTCCAAAGGTTTGTCAAACCCTTCAAACCGAGCCGAAAGAGACGTAGTCGAAGCAACTATATTATCAAAAGGTCCAAACGGGGCATCCTAAAACTTCGACCACAGGAGCAAAGTGGTGGCTACCTAATGCATTATAAGAAGACCTTAACACCAACACGTCCTCTTGTATCAATCTCGCTAGAGTCGCCAAAAAAGAGCTTTCCTATCTTTACTAAAACAAAGCATAATTCACACCAGTAGGAACCTAGTGACCAAACCAGAAACAAAATTACCTTATAACTCAACCCGAGAGCAAAGTAAAACCGAAGAGAATCGGTTTAGAGAGGCTACCACCCGAGAGACCCAAAGCTGGTGCAAAGCCAAAATCAATTTCTTCTAGAAGCCCACATAAACAAACTAATAACACCACTATGTACACCAAATAAGGTTCTTGAATTAGAATGAAATCCTGATTGAATTCCGGATCGTAGCCCCAAGGATCCTCCGCTTAAAGGGATCCCGGAGACTACAAACATTCCATCATTGAACCTCCAAGCTAGGCTCCAACCTCCTTATTTTTAGTTTCGCATATTTGATTAAAAAGATAAGATTCAGGCCTACAGAATTAAATCATACTTACCCCTTTTAGCTTTTACTATTATTGATATTGGCATGGGTTCTATGTAAAAACTAGAATGTGTTTTCCTCAAAAAAGAGTTTTTTTAGCAACACACCAAACATAGGCTTAACAGTGCTCCACTAATTAGCACAACAAAAGCATTTCAGAGATAAAATCTTCATCCAAAGACAATTCCAAAGATAAACAGACATTTTTCAAATAAACCACAAATAGCAACATATACTTCGAACTTGATGATATTAAAAGAAAAGCATATACAAGAAAATCACATGTAAAGATATATTTAAGAGTTTTGAGACTATTTTATAGGTACCAAAATGAAAGATGCAAGAACTTGAGTCAACGAGCTATTACACGAAGTTCATTACTCCACAAAACAAACTAGAAACAACGATATCTCCACACGGTACTTAAAATTCGAAAGAGTCAAAAGCTATCTTGACCCGCCATTGTAACGAGCTCTTCTTTATGTATTGTTTATAAAACCAGCTTGAACCCTTCTGATAAGAACTCATCTCTGGCAAACATAAAAAGACCAATGACAATGAGTTAGTTTCATATCAGATTAAGGTAAAGAAAAATGGGAGCACCAATCAAGTTCTTGCAAGCTACTCAACAAGTCAGCAATGGTTAAACACCTGATCAATCTTAGCCACTATACTGCAATTGACCACACTAATATCAAATTTAAGATGTCTAAAATTGCATTCGCAGTCCAAAAATATGACCATAAGGAAAAAATCAACGCCAAACTAACCAAGATGCTACGAGCAATGTGCAAGTTACTCAGGCGGCAAAACATATGAGTATAAAATGGAAACACTAGATTAAGTCTTTTACAAGCTACTCAACAAGTCGGCAATGTTGTAACTCTTGATTAATCTTAGCCACTATCTATACTCCAATAGACCATATTAGGCTTCACTCTTGTTCAGTCAACAATATCAAATTCAAGATGTCTAAAATGCCACTCACAGCCCCAAAAAGGTGATCCTACAGAAGCCGAGATGCTATGGAGCAATGTTCAAGTTACTGGGGAGGCAAAACATATAATTAAACTTTATTCGATTTCAGTTAGCAATATCAAATTTAAGATGTCTAAAATGCCAATTACAACCCAAAACACGACCCTAAGAAAACAATCAATGCCAAACTTACCAAGACGCTACTGAACAATGTACAAGTTACTCAGGAGGGACAACGTGAGTATATAAAATGGAAACACCAGATTAAGTCCTGTACAATCTACTCAGCAAGTCAGCAATGCTATAACTCTTGATCAATCTTAGCCACTACCTATACTGAAATTGAACAAATCAGACTTCACTCTAGTTGTGTCAGCAAAATCAAATTCAAGAAGTCTAAAATACCATTCTCACAGTCACGACACAAAAATGTGATCCTACAGAAACCAAGATGCAATGGAGCAGTGTTCAACATACTTGGGAATATATAATTACTGAAATTTTAATGTGATTACCTAGCTCTTTGCAGCATTGTTCTTGCCTTGCCTGCCTCTGCGATCCTTGCGCTTTTCCACAGTTGCACCATCACCAGCAACCAACAACAGTGGGCAAAGGGTTCACGAGGCTATCAACATAAGGCATTACATCAAATGTCTCTGGCAAACCCTCAATCCTAACATCATCCTTCACTGCGTTTCTTTTGAAGTCGTAACGAATAAATTTCTCATTGTTCATGAGCAACAGAACAGCATTTCCATCACTCAGATAAGCCACAGGAATCATATAAGAGAACGATCCGCTGACCAGAGGCATCGAAATGGACAGAAATTTAGCCCAACATTCCTTCATTATCCACATATCAGTCTTCTTGCCCACAAGATTGTTAATCACACAGAGCCGATTCTCCAACGCCGCCAACATCACAAGAGACTCTCTATAGGGAGCGTCGGGAGGCATCGGAAGCTCCCGGAACTCCTCGGTCGATGGATCAAACGCAACAATCACCAAATCCACCTTACCTTTGCGACGATTGGTTGGCCAGTGCAAAGCTCCATCGGCGAGCACACCTCCAGATCGCCAGTAAAGCAGGCCATAACGAAAACCGGAAATCTTCTTCCACGAGTTCGATTTCATGGAGTAAACCCTAACTTCAGTACCCGAAGTGTTGTGGAATTGGACGATCCTCACGAGCTTGTAGTCGTCGCGGACCGAATCGTGAGCGAGTCCATAAGAAACTTGAGCCCATAGCTTGTCGTGCTCGGAGGAGCCTTTGGGGAAAGCGATGGGGGTGGACGGAACCGGGAGGTGTTTTCCGGTGGACTTGTTCCAGAGCGCGACGGTCTGAGTCTCCATGTTGTACAGGCACAGCAAGCCATTGCAAGAGCCAATCACCAGAGTCTCGCCTTGCAGGTTCTTGAGAGGATGGTCGATCCTCACGGCTCTCTCGAGCGAAGGCGATTCGATGGAGTAGAGGTCGAAGCTCGTGAGGACGAGGCTCTTCTTGGAGCGGCTGAGATGGAGCTTGGCGAAATCGGGGCCGTCGATCATGGAGCACAAGGGCTTGGAGGCGCATCGGAATCGGAGAAGAGACTTGACCGGTAGTCGGGCGAGGACGTCGGAGATCATCTCCGGAGGAAGCGTCGACGTCGGCGACATTGTTGCTCTGTGGGTCGGTCCGAGTGGCGGGAGAGACTCGGTGAGACCAGTCAACAGTGAGAGGAGCACGAGAAATGCGTGAGCGACAACAGAACCGAAGCACAGCAACTGCGTTTCTATGCACAGGTTTTTGGGCCATTGGTAAAGAGGCCAACTATGGGGCCTTGTTGCTAAGCCCATATTAATGTTGTAGGGTTAGCCCATTTTCGGCTAATCTTCTTCTTTCCCTGATATACTCCATAAGTTGCATTTAATGGCATCGTTTTGGTGCGACTTGGAGAATATTATTACTTCTTATCTTCATTTTTTGAATTAATTAATATACAGATTAACTAGGGTTGGGAGATTTTGTCTATTAAGTTAACAGAAAACTAAATTTTGATTAAAAAGAAAGGTATCCAATCATGTACTTGCCATCTCACTCTTCATAGTTAAATATTTATTGACCTAGGGATGACAAAAAAATTCAAACCCGACGGAGAACCCATAGACCTGACCTTAGTGGACGCGGGACGGATCATCAATTTTGGGTAACGAGGCAAGTAATGGGACAAGCAAGTGGGTATCTATTCAGGTCAATGTCGGGGGGACATGCCCGGTATGTGTTAAAAAATAATGATATATAATTTATATTTGAAAGAAAACATTACCAAAATAATTATACACTAATTATGATTCTCAAAAACAAATTATACCAAATTTGGAATTAAAGTTCTAAATTCCAAATTTGGTATAATTTGTTTACCAGATTATGATTCTCTTACTTGGCTAATTAAAGTTTTCTTTTCGAGTAAAAAGTAAAAATAAAATAAGACTAAATTTTTATGGGTTTTTGTTTAAAGACTAAATAATTTAGAAAACTGTTAGTTACAAAATATTTCAAGGATAATGGGGATGGGGATGGAGATAGAAATCAACAAGTAAACTAGCAACCCCGGTGCTAGACCGACGGCTTAATGTCAATTCAAGTTCAAAATTCAATTAATCAAGCATGCATAAAATTGGCATATGTTGTAAATATATTACCCGTCTCTCGACACTAGATAATACCTAACTGGTCTTCAATATCATTAAGAACAACAATTTTCGAACCGAGGCATCGACTCTTGGAGACCGACCTCTCGACCCTACTTAGGTCCGTTCTCAATCACACTTCTCGGAACTGATTTCGAACTCAAACTATTAATATCAAGCAGTCAATTCAACATTCATATAATAAGCACAAAGCATGATCAATCTAATCATGCATCAATTAACTAAAATTAAACTTATCATAACATAAAATCGTCACAAGATCCAGCACCCATGGTTCGAGTTTTTAGCCCATAACCATGGTGCTTAAAGAGGAGTTCATCATACACAAATTCAGTTTAAGAAAGGAAGAGAACAATCGAACCCTAAACCCCAATTGGAGTTGGAGAATCATGCACTCTTCAACCGGTTTGCTTGTGATGATTCTTTGCCTCCTTGTTGAAATTGATGGTGGTGGGGATTGGAGATTGGAGCCCCCAAAATCGCATTGGAACAGATATGGGATCGTTAGTGGTTCGCCCTCAACTCTAAACTCAACTTGATATTTATGGAAGAGAATAGGAAATTCATATTTCTTTTGGAGACCCCCTTTTTTGATGCACGATACAGATTTGACAGCTGACTTGTGATCTTTTCAAAACGTTCGTTATGATATATCATGAGCCAAAATCGGAAATCGGATGCAAAATCTAGGGCTTCCAGAAGATTTAGCTGAGCTTCATAATTTATTCTACCGATTTTCTTGCTCAAATTTCCTATTTTGATTAGAATATGCCCACGTGGTCGTAATATGCCCCGAACGTTAGAATTTGTCAAAACTTCATTCTGCAAAATTGTAGATCTTCGAGTTCTCTTCAATTTGATATGTAATTCTAGTATATTTTGTGAAAGTACTAAAATACCCTTTTTAGCTCCAAACCTGCACAATTGCACCAAACATACTCGAAGGCGTAAAGTGGTACAAATGAGGCTCTAAAAGCCGAATAACGAGGGAAAATTCAGCACTAAATGTGGGTAAAGTGGTGTCAATATGAAATCCTATGGACCCACATCAACTACCTGTATGCATCGGGACGGGTTTCAGAGCAGGTTAGAAAGTAGAATATCTGGGAATGAGGCGGGTTCGGGGCAAGGTGTGAGATTACTAAACCCGCCCCAATATCATCCCTACCTAGAAATACATGTTGATTATGCAAAAAATATATAATATATTTAGCTTTAACGAATAGGGCACCTTTGGTTGTACACTTACAAAATTACTTAGTTTTAATGTTATTTTTATCACCCTAATCTAATTTTATCTGATACATATTCTCAAACCGGTGTGCAAGGAGTGTAATCTTGTGAGAGTTGTTCTTGTTAAGTTTATCAGCTGAGACAATTCAGAGCCTACATTACTCTAATCTTGTCATAATCAATATTTCAAAATGTTGGCCAATGCGTGTTTAGATTGTTAAAATTTTAGAAATTTTAGATATTTCCTTTCATGATTTCATAGTTATCTATTCGCATAACACAATAATTTCAAATTTCGAGCAATAAAGATTTGGAATGGTTATCATGAAATCCTTTTCACAAGAGAAATTTTAATCTTTTTTTTTGTTGATGCATTTTTTCCTTCAATTAACACCCACCTTCCTACGTGAATTCATGGTATTCGAAATACTAACGATAATTGTAGACCCGTTTTTGTCATGTGTTTTTTACCTTACCAAGCTCACGCATTTATCTTTTGGAAAACCAATTAACATAACCGCATATACATACTACACCAATGACACTATACATCACGCGGTACTACACCAATGACACTATCCAACAATTATTTTTCGAGCCGAGTAGAGACATGACAATTATGAGTTTGATTCGCCTAATTTACATCGTTAAAGGTAAATTTTGCATACGAGCAGATTATTAGGATCATAATATGTTCACACAAATATTTCAAATACCACGAATATGAGACCCTGAAAATAGTTATGAAAACAAAATTTAGTATGAAGATTTGTCTCACCTTCACCGATTTCTTGGTTCCGCCCCTGGTCGTAGTCGTCCAACTCATGCTTGGAGGAGAGGTGATTGTGGCCGCGCTGGTAATGGTGTGAATCGATCAAGTCGGGGAGGCGTTGGTAGTGGAGGTCGTCGTGAGAGACATTCATGGCGGAGCCGCGGAGACTTCGTGGTGGTTCGGTCGGAGTCAGGAGCGAGGCGGTGGTGGCGCATGCGTGGAATCCAGCTGAAGTTTTACCTTTCCTCTATCGCTTCCATTTCTCATTTTTCTAATCAAACAATTTGTGTGCCATATTGAGATGGTTATGAAATTTCACACACTCACTCTCGTTTTCCCTCTGTAAACAAAAGAACAACATACTACACTCAATCCAGCTATAAAACCCATAAACAGATCGAAGTACCCTCAATCCAGCTACAAAACCCATAAACAGATACTTCGGTTTTTATGCATAAGCTTCCTCAAAACAAAACTATCCTTATGAGCAAATTATCAAACAGTTATGTACAATTAAGATGGGTTTTTATCAAATTTCACACTTCTCTTTCTTTTTCTTTTTCTTTTCTCTATAAACACAATCACAACATACCCAGTTCAGTTTAGAGATAATTTCCTACAGAATCCACAAAACCAAGAAACAAAATCCCTAAATTGAACCAAGTCAACACCACCCAATCCAAAAAAGAGAAGACAACACACATATAAAAGCAAAGCCATTCTCACGATCAAATCATCAAACAGTTTGATTGCAATATTGAAATGGGCTTCTCCAAATCTCACACTCTCACTTCCTTTTTTCCTCCATAAACCAAATTAAACCACACGAAGCTAAACCCAAAGACCATTTCCAACTGTATCCACAAAACCCATAAACAAAATCCCAAAATCCAACTCAATCAACCTAACCCAATTCAGAAAAAAGAAGAGAAAACACAACACCTTGTTAACAGTAGTGCACACGAATTTGCAGCCAAGAACAATGTGATTGAGCAAGATGGTGAAGTCACCACGAGACTCATGTCGCTTGGACTACTCGTTGAGCACAAATTGAGTGACGGCATCAAATCAGTCCTGTGAGCATTGGCCGCGTGATCCATTCTCGAACTTGCTTCTAGGTTTGAACCAAATCTAAAAAAAAAACACAAACAACCCAGAAAAAGATAGGAACCAATTACTAACCAACTCTTATTTGAGATAGTAGGTAGACATGGGTTCTATTCTATGTAAAAACTGGAATGAGTTTTCCTAAAAAAAGAGAGTTTTTCAGCTATACTCGGCTATACAAAACTTGAATAAGAAGCAAGA